>JABCKO010007959.1:0-14478 GCA_018855915.1 Tephrocybe sp. NHM501043
ACAGCTGTTGTGAGGCGTGGATGCCATCATACATCTCTAAATCACTGAAATTATGCAGAGGCGTCGTAATGCATATCAAACCGTGCAACTTTCTGGACCAATAATTCACAAGGGACGCCACGAGGCAGAGCCATTGTTTGCTAAGTATGGCGAGTGACATAATCGATATCGTCCCATCAGTGGTGTGTTCAAGGAATGTTCCGAGGAGGCCATGTCATATGTGCTTCGAAGAGGTTGAACAATGACACGAGGCTGTGGCTCTGCTTTGACAAAGGAACATACACAAGCACGTGTGGGGACTCACCGTGCTTTGATACTCCTTTAAATACGCTATGTAGGAAAAGTACTTTCACTTACACTTTGTAACCACAGCGAATTGTGATACTGGACCATATTTCATTGTCAGGCGCGCTCTTTCTTGTATCCCAATCTTGGACTCACTAGTTCTTCCAACACTTGATCTATTGACGGCTTGGTATCCCCTTTTTGCAATTCAACTCAATCAAACCATACCCTATTGAAACCTATACCGAAACAATCCCCGCAATGCTCAGTGACATGAAACTTGTGCTCAAAGGTGATCCTCTGAATGCAACGGCTGGACCGATGTCTGATGACAACCTAGTGAGTTTGGACATCTTTGATTAACAACCAGCCACTGACTTTATTCATCAATCAAGTACACCCAACGAACTACGTTTCCGGAAGGCCTGTTATGGCTGCCCAATTCAGTACTCCACTATCATTCTCCTCCCGTCGCCGGACACAGGCTCAACAGCGATCTCGCCGACCTAAGGGATGGAACTAAAATTGTCGGCAATGACACCGCAGAAGTAGCGCGTATCAAACAGCCCCTTTTTGCTCCAGGTACAACTCTCTCTTGGCCGCCCCAATATGCTCCCAAACCATCAAAATACGGCATCTGGGCCGATCGTTATAGAGAGCAACCAGTCTCCCCTATGTCATCCTCTGTTTCCGAGTCGCATTCCGAGGTCGAAGAGTCGAGTGCTAGCGTCATATTAATAGAAGAGGAACAGAGAAGCTGCACCCATCCCCATATTCACCTCAGTAGTCCATATCAAGGGCACCCTCCCGCTGCTCTTGACGTCGAAGTCATCACAGAGCTTCGCTTGCTCGATGCCGCGTCGAAGGCCCATGAGCAGCCGGCATTCAAGAGCATTTTTCGCCTGATCGGCGAGGAACATCCCTTCGACCCTTTGTATAACGACCCATGCGCTCACGGAGAGAGTGGCGTGCGCAGCATCGACACGGCGAACGACACGATATACGCGCCTGTACCAAGGGTTTCTACTGCGGCTGCATTAGTCAACTTCGAAGTCGTCGCCATGACAGCAATTCTACCACCCGCTCCTACCAATGTGTTCGAAAAGAGGGCGGAGAAGGCGGCTGTTAACGATAAGAACTCAACATCAACGATCTTCACTGACAGCAGGTTGTCCGTCAAGACTGCTAAAAAGCCAAGCGAGAACGTCCGCCCATGGACTGTGTTCATTGAGCCCGACGATGAGGAGGACGAGATTGCAACACCCCCTCAGCAATTATTCAAAGATACCAGGGTCATATACGAAACCCCTACCCGCGTGGATCTGCTCTCCGACATCCTTGCATTGCTTTCCATGGCACCAGGTCCATCGAAGAATGAGGGGATGAAGCAAGTGTGGAATTCGAGCGCGTCAGGAATTCCTGACAGTGGACTCGGTCTCCAAGAGATGTCCGGATACGAGATTTACAAGGCGCTGGCAATCTTTCCTCTGGCGCCACCGCCTAAGCGACATCCAACAAATGACCATCGCCTTTCTCTTCTTCGCATTTTTGACCTGCGATGTTAAATTTTACAAAATTCAAAAGTGGATGTATCCTGTATCATGGTACTGTCTTCTCAAGCCATCAGTGTATGAACGACGTCTGTTTGATGGGTTCTGAATGCACCTCGTCTGTTGGGAATCTGTCGCACGCTCATTCTTTTTAGCCTTGATTTGGGTCTCCTTCATAATTTCAGATATCATCTTTTCTCGTTTTACCCCCCAGAGTATTCTCCTGGCTGTATTTGGTGGGATGGAATGTATCATCCTCACGTACTTGGCTGTCTTCAGCATCGTGGACAGCCTCATGGAAGGGCAAAGGTTGACACCTCCAGAACAAATTCAAAACAGTTACGTTCACTTTCCCTTTATGTATGTCTTTGTATAACAACCCGGATTGAATTTTATCTATTTTGCCTTGTGTCAAGCACGTCTCGCAGATAAAGATGATTGTTCATGAGGCTAGGCTACAAAACGGAACTTGGTAACACTACATGGAATATCATATGTAAGTTCTGTGAGGCATCAGACATGCCTCTTGTCGGCGGCCGATGGTGTCACGGTTGATGATTCCATGATGATTGAAGATGTGGCCAACAAACTATTGTGCGAAGGAACGTTTGTGGGTGAGTTAGGAGGAGTACGTGCGTCATCATCGAAAGTCAGAGGAGGAGGGTGGAGTTCTCTTGAAACAAGTTTTAAGCCCTTTGCTGATGGGTTGAAGATCTTATTATAGGTGACGTTGTCGAGAACAAGATCCGCGATAGATGTTGTTGGATGAATTGGCTGGCGGGTGTGGTCATTGCTTTGTGCGGCAGTAATAGAAGATGGAGCTTCGACAGTACTGTCAACCCTCGTCCCTCTGCTTTCTAGGAGTCTAGAATAGGCTTGCCCATCGAGAACTATGTCAGCGATAGCCTGAGGGTGGGTCGAAGTTGTAGCCGGAGACTCCATTATTTGCGGCTGCGCAGAAATCATCAGGATAAACTCGAAACATTTCCTTCCAAAACTCACCGATTTCAAGTTGCTTATGATGACTGTTGATATGGGGAGAGGTGTGCTGTTCAATGAACCTATATAAAGTCAGGTGGGCGCTAAATTGCACAGCATTTGATGCCATTGTTGAAGAAATGATCAAGTTTGTCAGGTTAACAAAAGGGCAGCTTCAAAATAGACACGCTAGCATTATACGACGTGATGAGTTTCTCCTAGAGAGACTATGGAAGCATAGCGACTCAACCAATCACGCTGCCGAGTATAGCTTCGTTGTACGGCTGTATCAGTGGCACCTGTTTAACCTTTTTAATACCAAGCCAGATGGCTGGCCTCATAGACTGTCCAAATGTGTGAAAATCGCAGATAGTGGTCGCAGAATCATCTGGGCGAGAGACAATGAGAGTTCACAATATGGTGTACTTACATAGTCTAATCAAGATTTATATTCGGCAGTTGTGTTATCGTTTCTGTCAATCGGCGGCCTCATCATTCCAATTCTTCATAGAGGGAAAGCACATCGATCTTACAAGCATTTTTCTGGTATTTCTCGGAACGTTGCGAGCAGTTTGTCCGAATTCACGTTAGGCATGTGAGGGATTCGACTCCACACATCTGGACTCCACAACAGCATGACCTTGACTTCGAAATGCTCCTTTCGACACAGACCATGATGGAATAATGGTTGAATCAGGGCTTTGCGTCTTGTATTCTGACATTTTTCTGGGTTGATTTTCAATATCGCTACCCTCGCTTGCTTTCAGCTTATCTCGTATACTTTTTTAGCATTCTGGAGTTGAAAATATCACGGCCATATAGTGAACTGAAGTTTGTGGACCCTGGTAACATCTCAATGCGACTTTGAGAAGCAAGCTTGCTCCACTGCTACGTCGCTTTTGACAATGCTCCACCATACCGATCTTCACCATTATGTCAACAGGACGGGTAGTTTTCGGAACAGGTAGAAAATAAACGAGTTCGTCGTCTGACGTTCTCGCGACTTTTTGTGTCGTTCCGCAGCCCAAATCCTCGGTGAACAGTGTTTTCCTCCGCATGTATGCACGACTACCCAAATATCCGCCCACTAACCTTGCCCCGGGCTTTTTCCATCTACGACGTATAAATGAGCCTTGATTGTTCTCACCTCATCAGGTTCCTCGAAAAATCACATTCGTCGTCTACCATGTTCCCTAAGGTCGCTCTCCTGGCTTTCTCTCTACTCGCCGTCGTCAGCGCTCAGCAGGCCGGCACTAGCACTGCGGAGACACACCCCAAGCTCTCGTGGCAGAAATGCACGAAGAGTGGCGGATGTTCTGATGCAGGGTCTGGCTCAGTTGTCATCGATGCCAACTGGCGTTGGGTCCACAACGTTGGAGGCTACACCAACTGCTACACGGGTAACGAGTGGGATACCACCCTTTGTCCCGACGATGCCACCTGTGCCGCCAACTGCGCGCTGGACGGTGCAGACTACTCCGGTACCTATGGCATCACCACCAGCGGCAACGCCCTCACTCTTAAATTCGTCACCTCTGGCCAACAGAAGAACATCGGTTCGCGCACTTACCTCATGGCCAGCGACTCCCAGTATCAGATGTTCAAGCTCCTTAACCAGGAGTTCACTTTTGATGTGGATGTCTCCAACCTTCCCTGCGGCCTCAACGGCGCCCTCTACTTCTCAGAGATGGATGCTGATGGTGGCATGGCCAAGAACTCCGGCAACAAGGCTGGTGCCAAGTACGGAACTGGTTACTGCGATTCCCAGTGCCCTCGCGACATCAAGTTCATTTCCGGACAGGTATGGATTTTATCATCATCGCTTTTGATGACTTTTTATAACGAAATCAATCCAGGCCAACGCTGAGGGTTGGGAACCCTCTAGCAACGATGTCAACGCTGGAACAGGAAACTACGGTGCCTGCTGTAACGAGATGGACGTCTGGGAGGCCAACTCTATCGCCGCCGCCTACACTCCCCATCCCTGTACCCAGACCGGCCTCGTCCGCTGCGAGGGCTCTGAGTGCGGTGGCACCGACAACCGTTACGGCTCCATCTGTGATCCCGATGGCTGCGACTTCAACTCGTACCGCATGGGCGACACTTCCTTCTACGGCAAGGGCCTCACCGTCGACACCTCCTCCAAGTTTACCGTCGTCACCCAATTCATTACCGACTCCGGGACCTCCTCCGGCACCCTCAGCGAGATCCGCCGCATCTACGTCCAGAACGGCAAGGTCATCCAGAACTCCAAGACCGCCATCTCCGGCATGGATGAGTTCGACTCCATCACCACCGAGTTCTGCGATGCGCAGAAGACTGCATTTGGGGATACCGATAGCTTCGGAAATAAGGGTGGATTGGCCAACATGAGCAAGGCTGCTGCCAACGGCATGGTTCTCGTCATGAGCATCTGGGATGACCATGCAGCCAACATGCTCTGGCTCGATAGCTCGTACCCCACTGATGCTGACCCCTCCACCCCCGGTGTCAAGCGTGGAACTTGCGCCACTTCCTCCGGTGTTCCCTCCGACGTCGAGTCCAGCGCCGCCTCTGCCTCGGTCACCTACTCTAACATCAGGTTCGGTGATATCGACTCCACCTACTCCGCCACTGGCGCTGCCAGGAGGTCCGCCAAGTTTGTGCAGTAGTGAGTCGTATCTCTCGAACGCATGTAATCCTGCTAATCGTATTCAATAGAATCGACCAGGGTTCAATTTTTCAGTAGCCAGCATAACTTTATCTGAGCACTACTGTATTTTTTGGTCTCAATTTGGTCTCGAGATAGCTGTTCATGTACAATATTAACTACGAATTACCCTCCATGCTACTTGCATTGCCCTTCTATCCAGTACCTAACGTGAGAGATCAACAGGAGCTTCAGGAGCTTCAGTAGCGTCACTTCAAGGCGTTAATGATCTAATTGAAGGTTGAACATCGTTCTAGTATGTATGGGAAGCTATAATGAACGGAGAAGGCTGAGAAGGCATAAGATGGAGGTAGGGCCAGTCCAGCCGATGCCGCCGCTGAAAATGATGTCAGTTGGAATGTAGCGAGGAATGTAAAAACCATGAGTAGCTGCTTACCATTGCCCATATTTGACCTGTGTACTGGTGGAAGGAGGCGCGGTAGTCGTGCCTGTGCCTGTGGTTGTGCCGCCAGTGGTAGTACCAGTAGTGCTACCCGAGTAGGTTGAACCGATATCTCCGAACCTGATGTTCGAGTAGATGACTTGTGCGTTAGGGCTGTTGGCCTCGACGTCGGAGGGGACACCTGAGGTGGTAGCGCAGGTACCACGCTTGATGCCTGGCTTGCTCGCGTCACCAGTGGTAGGGTAGCTGCTGTCGAGCCAGAGCATGTTGGCTGCGTGATCGTCCCAAATACTCAACACAAGGACCATGCCATTAGCAAGAGCCTTGCTCATGTTGGACATACCCCCCTTGTTGCCGAAGCTGTTGGTATCGCCGAAGGCGGTCTTCTGCGCATTGCAGAAGTCGGTGGTAATCGAATCGTAAGCACTCATTCCAGAAACATTGACTTTGGAGTTCTGGATGACCTTGCCGTTCTGAACGTAGATGCGGCGGATCTCGCTGAGAGTGCCGGAGGAGGTCCCGGAGTCGGTAATGAATTGGGTGACGACGGTGAACTTGGAGGATGTGTCGACAGTGAGGCCCTTGCCGTAGAAGGAGGTGTCGCCCATTCGGTACGAGTTGAAATCGCAACCGTCAGGATCGCACTCTGAGCCATATCTGTTGTCTGTTCCGCCACAAGCTGTGCCACTGCAACGAACGAGACCGGTCGATGTGCAGGGATGGGGAGTGTAAGCTGCGGAGACTGAGTTTGCCTCCCAGACGTCCATTTCATTACAGCAGGCACCGTAGTTACCGGTTCCGGCATTGACATCGTTGCTAGAGGGTGTCCAACCAGCAGAGTTAGACTGAGAACGGTGTCAGTTGAGAGTAATTGATACGAGGACCACTAAACCCACCTCTCCTGAAATGAACTTGATGTCGCGAGGGCACTGAGAGTCACAGTAGCCAGTACCATACTTGGCACCAGCTTTGTTGCCAGAGTTCTTGGCCACACCACCATCGGCATCCATCTCAGAGAAGTAGAGAGCGCCGTTCAGGCCGCAGGGAAGTTGGGAGACATCGACGTCGAAGGTGAACTCTTGGTTCAGAACCTTGAACATCTGATACTGGGAGTCGCTGGCCATGAGGTATACGCGCGAACCGATGTTTTTCTGTTGGCCAGAGGTGACGAATTTAAGGGTGAGTGCGTTGCCGCTGGTGGTAATGCCATAGGTGCCGGAATAGTCAGCACCGTCCAAGGCGCAGTTAGCGGCGCAAGTCTTCCCATCGGGACAAAGGGTCGTATTCCAGGTGTTACCGGTATAGCAGTTGGTGTAGCCTCCGACATTGTGGACCCAACGCCAGTTGGCATCAAGGGCGACTCCACCAGACCCTCCAGAAGTACAACCACCGCTCTTGGTGCACTTCTGCCAGGAGAGAGATGGGTGAGTTTCAGCTGTGTTTGTGCCCGCCTGCTGGGCATGTACGACAGCGAGATAGGCCAAAGAGATGAGAGCGAGTTTCGGGAACATTGGAGAAGCTCAGAAAGAGGTCGAAGAACTTGAATTCTTTGAATGGTGACTCTCCTGAACAGTGGCGAGTATTTATGTATCAAGAACGGATAAAAACCGGGTCCTTCAAGTCATCGTTTGGGCTGACAAGACCAGGCGACATGAGCGTGCATTTGCGTCCATGTAACCATCTCCGTGCTACATTTTTTGTCGTATTTTCAGTCAGAAGACCATACAAATACCGAGTTCTGTCCGCCTTCCAAGGTTTATTTCACCGTTTTCAGTGAGCACTTTACTCCGAGACCTACCATGATATTTGGAAGGATGAACAGAGAAGTATGATCACACGGCAGGATATCGGGAATGGTGACCTGCATTATTCTGTTCTTCCCTTGGTACGTTACACGGAGAATCATCTGTCAAAGAGCCCGGGTTCGTTGAAATAGAAAAGCAAGATAATCGTAATTCTTGAGGTCCAGATTCATAGAAGGTCGAACAAACTCGAACACTTCCAAATTCAGTATGAAGAGATCAATATTTTCAAGCGGCGCTTGCCGGTGGTCGTCAACCGATCTCATCTCAAGCTCCTCTGGGTTTAACCCATTTCAATTGTTTTTACGTTCCCTCTATCTGATTTCAAGTTATGTCAAATCTATCTACTATGCAGTAAAGAATTATTTCTACGGACTTCAATTCGACCGCCAAGGCAGAAATAAGCTTTGAAATGCGTTCACATGAACACAGTCGCCGGCGTCACGCCACCTTGAGATACATGTGTAGCTTGTCAAAAAAGGCGCATTCAATGCGCATGTCAGCCGAAATTTCTCAACGAAACATCCACATTAGCACGGGGCTGACTGTGGGTGGTATACCTACATATGGGAACATCGAAGCTGCCAAGTTCCCGGGCCGTCAATGGTCATCTAAGTCCGTCCTACCTTAAGCCCTTAAGCTTGCTTGCATACACTCACCATCCAATCTGGGATCTTTCGAATCGGGACCAACTTGGGCCAACGGAGGTGGCCGTGACTAGTCCAGTGCTATCTAATTTGATGATGCTACTTGTTTTTGAATATGGTCGCTTCTGACACCGGTGATTGCGGTTGTCCGTAGACATGCAATGATATTTTTATTGGTTTGAAAGCTCGTTTCAATAATCCACCAAGAAGAAGAAACCACATGAATAGGAATACACTGATCGACAATTGATTGAATTGGTACGACGTCGGAAAGACGAAACGGATTTTTGGGTATGGATGAGATGACTGGATTATCAAGCGTATCTAAACAGCTCCCGGATCACTGACTTTCGTCTGCTTTGTCTGCTGACTCGTTACGATGGCAGAAGAGACTAGTATATCTAAAGCATGTATGTTTTCCCTGACGTGGCGAGACAAAGCGACAACCCGAAATATATTCACAAATACAACCATTAACTGCACAAACGAATAATATAGAAAAGGGGCAAGGACAGGACGATACAAGCCGCATCTGCAAATAGAGGCTATTATGGCGTGACGTAAAACTAGTCGTAAAGGCAAGCATGAAGAGTGTAGGATGTCCATGATATGGTAGATGTGGTTTGCATTTACCTCTTGCGAGGTGAAAGGTGTCCACTGTAGTCGTAGCCATACGCAGGTGGTGGCAGGGTTATATTAGATTCATGCCGGTATGACCCTTTCGAGCTACCGTCTCTTGAAGATACGCGTGGTGGGAGCAGCCCCGTGGATGATGACGGGGATGGCGTAACATCAATGTCCGACACACCCGACGGCGTGAATGGCGCTTCAGGGTCAGAAAATTGCCATGCACCGTCAGATCCTCGTGTAGCTATGCGCATATCAGGCGGTAGTTTGCCTTTGGACGACGAAGGAGATGGGACTACACGATTCGATGCACCCGATGGCGTGAAAGGGGGCTGCGGATCAGAGAATTGCCATCCACCGTCAAGTCTTCGTGTTGCTATGCGCATATCAGAGCCAGGGGTATGCTCTACGAAACGCCGTGAGCTGATAGTAGGGGCAAGAAAGGAGATGTTGACGCACTGAAGCGCGGAGTCTCACCATCGGGCAACCCAAAAGGTGTGATGTGCACTGCAGGATGATTCGAGTCCAGCCTTCTTCTGGGATAGGGCGGAAAATATTGGGAGTTGTGCATGCTGCCTAAAGACCCTTCGCGCCTCATTCGCAATGTTACGTAGAGAACTCCTGCAACAAGTAAAACTCCAATTATGCCCAAGACAACCCCGACAATAGTGAGACGATTATCGGCGGGCTCTGTGGCTCGAGCTGAGAGTGTAGTGGTGCTGAAAGCAGGTCTGAACATGTATGGTTGTGAACGAGCGTATCTGTGTGCTAAGCAAGTACTTAGCAAAAGGGGCACCTAAACATGAGCTTTTTGGAAGGCATTAATTGCGCATCAAGCACTTACAACTTCCGGAAAGTTGACTAGGTCGGTTGTGTGTCAAATGAAGATGCACCCAGACCTGGAGCTCCCCTTGAACGAAAAGAGTGGCGTTCAAGCAGGTGGGCAGGCCGATGCAAAGGTCAAACCACAGAGTGACGGTCTAAGGGAATAAAATCCGCTGACGTTCGCAATAGATGCTTAACTTTGACACAGTAGCACGGGCTACACCTGATTTGGGGAGTAGTTGATGAGAACTGTCATGAATATGCTGAGAAGACTTGTGGACAGAAATGATGTACTTCAAATTGACGTGACTCGCAACCACAAAACCGACCACGATTCGCGAAAGTAGGTTTTCAGCAAGACCAGTGGCTGACAGCAGAGCTCGAGAATAGCAAAGAAGCCAAGCTTTTTCAAGCCAGAAAATTAGAGTTGAATTTGCCGAACAAGGGTCAACAAGTAAATTTGATCAAGATCTCGTGCTGGGAAAGCTCAAAACGGGTTACCGTGAATTCCCAAATTCCCTCCTTTCGAGTTTCTTTACCATCATTAGCCAAGAAAGAAGCGTCGCGCCGTATTGTGAGATGATAAGCAAGACAGGAGTCAAGTTTCTCAGAGCTTCAGGATCACTCTGCCGAGCTCATACCTCTGCAACTAGAACTATTATCATGCAAAATAATCTACCACTGGGTTACCGCCATATATCCAACTCAATCTCTGACTCAACCGCTCCAAACCCTCTTCCTGCATCGTTCCTACGCGGAGGGACGTCAAAGGGGATCTTTTTGAATAAATCCGATCTACCTGCAGACAATTCTCAATGGGATCGAATTTTCCTAGGCATCATGGGCTCTCCAGACCCAGAGTACGGGCGACAGTTGAATGGCATGGGAGGAGGAATATCTAGCCTTTCAAAAATTTGTGTCGTTGGAGCTCCCACACCATCCCAGAAGGAGCGTGGAATTGATGTGGAATATACCTTTATACAGGTTGGGATCCGTGATTCCAGCATCGACTACTCAGGGAACTGTGGAAATCTGTCTAGCATGATTGGTGTTTTTGCAGTTGACCAAGGAATCTCCACACCCCGTGTATCCGGTACACATGCCACCGTCCGCTCCTTTAATACCAACACTCTTAAAGTAGTTGACACTACCTTTCCTGTCTCGTCTTCGTCCGACTCACCTGTCCCATTGCTCGAAAACCCAGAGACCAGCATCGCAGGTGTTCCCGGGAAGGCGTCGACCATTCTCTTGGAGTTCATCGACCCAGCTGGAGCCCGCACCGGAACACTCCTTCCTAGTGGCACACCGCTCAACCATCTGACGATCCTGCCATCGCACGGAGGCGACAAAAGGATCGTCAGATGCTCTTGCGTAGACGCAACCAACCCCACAGTCTTTGTAAGCTATTCCGACCTCATCGAGTTCCTCCCCATCGCCGAATACATTGAAGGCAGCGCGCCGATTGTTGGTGAGACGCTGGAGAATATTCGAAGCGCGGCAGCCGTCAAGATGGGGCTCGACCCTGCCGCACAAGCGCAACCCAAAATCGCGATACTCCGAGCACCCTATACAGAGGAGGATCGTAGCCAACAGGTGGACATCGTCATACATGCGCTCTCGATGGGTGTTCTTCATAAGGCAGTCCCGATGACGGTCGGCCTGTGCGCAGGGGTGGCAGCAAACATTCGGGACTCCATAGCTTGGGAGAGTTGCCAACAGTCCAGCAAGAATAAAGCGGGAATGGTCAGGCTTCGACACCCCGGCGGCATTGTGGATGTCGGAGCAGCGTTCGCCCAAGATGGAGAGGTGAAAAGTGCAAAGGTTGTGAGAACAGGAAGGCGGTTAATGTCGGGGGCCGTGTGGTGGTGAGAGGGTGAAAGATGAGGGAGAAACTTTCCATACAAGTGGCTTTTAAGGTGTTTTTGCACTTGGCTCTTTGTCTCCAACGAGGGCTCAGGTGTCCAAATTTTAGCTCAGAAAAACGAATTATTGCGCCGTTTACCTCGTTGATCCGCAGATACGCAAGGGGCTCCAAACTTGGCAACTTTTTGCTCCGCACGCGAGATGTGAAAGTTCCGCAGCGATGTCCGCCCGTCTTCCGAAGAGGTGGGGATACAGGGTCAAGATGGGCCTTCCTTTGTATAACAATGGGAACAAGATATCATGAACTAGCCACATATCCTGAAGCCCGGTTCGACCTCCCTCTCTTTCTTGACTACTCGTCTATCGCTCCTGCGGATCGCTCCTTATGGCTCCACAACCGCTTGCAAGAAGCTCTGGAGTGAGAAACCGGAAAGCCTTGGAAACCCCCCACTCCTTACTCGACCATGCCGTATCTTCTGGTAACATGATTGTGCATCCCTTGCAGCGATACATAGAATGCTTGGTTGCGATGTCGCCAAGGGAGAATATTCGGACATTCGATGTTATCAAGATACACGTGCAATCGATTCTCCGAGATGAACATGGATATTTATTGATTCCTGCATAAAAATATTAGTTCGGCCCGTGCTTGGACTGCATTCCGACCTTTGAAGTGTGCCATATCACATTTCTAGCGGGGACTTATCGGAAACAGAAGTCTTTCGGACAACTTCTGTGAGATTAAAGTGAGAAAAAACAGCACAGTTGGTTATCATTATTTCAGCATTATCCTACCCAGTGGTGATCCCAATGAGGGTGGAGACCAATGGCCCGGCGAATATTCGGGAGAGCCATCGATCACTTTAAAAAGCCGAATGACCGATCACAAGGTCTTTTTTGAGCTGCATCATGGTCCATCTTATCTTCACAGCGTCCTATACAAAGGAGGTGTCCACTCTCGCGTTCGATCCTAAAGCTGGCAGTATAACAGTGTCATCGACTGTCACAGTGGGGCATCACCCATCGTGGATCACGTTCTACCCCGGAGATCATTCTCTCGTTTTCACTGGTCTCGAACAGGCAGATGGCAAGGCCATCGCGCTGAAGTTTGACGAGCAAGGAAAAGGAAAAATTGTTGCTGAGGTTCCCAGTGGAGGGGCAGATCCATGCAGTTTACTTGCTACGAAGAATCTCTTGTATATTGGCAATGTGCGTCGCAAAATTTACCTGTAATCAATCCATTGAAGATTGTGACGCTCGCGAATGACAGTACTCAGCCGGCACAGTAGCTACACTCCCAATATCGTCTGAAGCGCCGTACTTCCTTGCGTCGGCACCCAGCTCCTTGATTCAGCTCAAGGGCACGGGTCCCGACGTCTCGAGGCAGGAGGGATCGCACCCCCACCAGGTGATCATCAGTGAAGAGCATGGAGAGCTCTTGGTCCCTGATCTTGGTGGTGACGTTGTTCGAAGGTTCCAAGTGGGTGGTGCAGGAGGGCTTGAGCATCGGGGCGATATCCAATTCGTAGCCGGAGGAGGACCGCGCCATGTTGCTTTCTACGGTAAATCTGGTCGATGAATATCCGCACGAACATAATTGACCTTGCTGTCAGATGGATACCTCTATACTCTCCTGGAACTCAGCAGCGAGCTTGTGAAACACAAGTTCCCCCTTCACCCTTCACCCCCTATCCTCGTCAAATCCACACCAACGATGTCAAAACCCTTCCCCCGACCGAACGGCATGCTCGCTGCCGAAGTGTTGATTCCGGCCCCCAATTCTACTTTCCCTACACCATACCTTTATCTCTCAAACCGCAACGACCCTTCGCCTGAAGGTGATATTATCGCAATCTTCGCCATTTCAGGTCCCGATACCCTCGATCTCGTGGCGGAAGTCAGGTCAGGTTTGAACCATCTCCGCGGAATGGTCTTCGGCGGGCCCGATAGCAAGTGGCTTGTTGCAGGTGGTGGTGTCGGTGGGGGTGTGAAGGTATTTGAGCGGATTGATGGAGGGAAGAACCTTAAGATTGTGGCAGAGAACTCTGAAGTAGAAGCCATCACAGGGTTTCTTTGGAAGTGAACTAGAAATACCATATGCACTGGTGAACGGTATTCTGTATATATAGTTGTAACTTTGAAATGAACATAGACAGGAAGGTCTTATCTTTTGTATGTGTACTTGTTTAGTTGAAGTCTCCTCGTTCTGGATCAACTCGAACAAAGGTCTTCTCCCAAAAGAGCGGTCACTTAGAGCTTAGAGTTCCTACAGCTCTTCAGGGTTTCTTTTTCAGTCACAAATGTCCTATCACATCTTGGTGGCGTCATTCAAAATTACACTTTGACCATCACGCCACACGAATCACCATCAGAATCCGGTTTGGACCAATCACCGACCCTCACCTTTATCATCAGTCATTTCCCCTGGATCAGATCCCTCATGGATAATACGGCACCCTGACAATCTTCAACTTATCTTGACCTCATTGCAGAAAGACGATGGTGAGATTGTCGCGATTAAGTACAACGACCTAGCAGAGGGAGGAATCGTTGGCAGGGTCCACGGTAGCAGATCTCAGGCAAACGACCCCTTGCAAAAAGCGGTCATGTGCCCCTCAAACACGACCACGTGTGATGAACTTGGTTACTTTTTTTGTAGTTGAAGTCGATAATCGTGCTCATAGCCTGTATCATCTATATTCTTTGCCTTACTGCCAGAAACAGTGAAAGACCCCATAGTTGTTGAAAAGAGCTGCAAAGAGGACGAGCTTGAAGCAGACCGACGTGTGAGTTTTTTTTGGAGATAACG
>JABCKO010007959.1:14774-35111 GCA_018855915.1 Tephrocybe sp. NHM501043
TCGAACATGGCTTGATAGTAATCACAACACTCTGATTGAAATTTCATACAAATTACAGTGAACTTCAAAAAAACTCGGTCTGGGTAAACTAACCGTGGGCCGGTCACATGACCGTTTTTTGCAAGTCGTTTGGAGGTAATCCGTAGCGGTGGCGACAAGCCGCCTTCTATCCTTGTAACCATGAACGAACTCTGTGGCAAATGTAAGCTGCGATCATGCATAATTCTCTTCTTCAGTATTGACTGAAGAATAACACAGTATCGATCGGGAACCGTCTCTTTCTTCCCGATCTCAAAAGAGGCTCCTTCCTTCCTCACATCACAGCCCTCAGACACCGTGCAACTACACGGATCTGGGCCAAAGCCGCGTCAAGCATCACGCCCGCGTCCGCATCAGGTCTTCCTTCACCCAGGTCGTCCTGAACTCCTTGTACCGGATCTTGCCTCGGACAAGACGTGGAGGTTACAGCGAGACCAAGAGGGATTTTGGAGACTCGCTGGTCATGCATCCTATGATCTAGGAGACGGGCCACGGCACGTCGCGATCTACCGTCAGCCCTATCACTCTGATCAACCATCAAGACTGACTATGAACGTTGAACAGGTGATACACTCTACACTGTCTGTGAACTATCAAGTCGCGCCTTCGCGCATTATCTTCCACCACTCCCCGATGAAGCTAGGCTTGTGGCGACATCCCCGACAATGCAATTCCCACTACCTCTTCCCAACAGTATGATTACAGGGGAGATCCTGATCCCTTCTCCGAACGCGACCTTCCCCACGCCTTACCTATACGTCTCTAACCGCGACGATCCCTCAGAGGAGGGCGACAGCATCGCCATTTTGACATCTCCGATCTAGAGAAACTTCTATTGGTCGCGGAAGTGCGGACCAGATTGAAACACGTTCGTGGGATGGAATTTGGCGGCCCAGATGATCGTTGGTTGGTTGTGGGGGTAGGAACGACAACGTTGTCAAGATTTTTGAGGGAATTGAGAGCGGTCGAGGGTTAAAGCTTATTGGAGAAAAAGAGGGATATCGCGGCGCCAACTGGGTTCATCTGGCTCTAGGAAATCTGAACGGCTCCTCGAGTTTTCACTGCCACATAATTACACGATGAAGGTTGTACTATCACGGAACAATAGACATCGATATAAACCTGCTGTGTCTGTCGATACCCGTTTTTGCCCTAATCGAAATCCCAGAAAAAGAGCACTAATGCCGATATGAACAGAACCCAGCTAAAGAAGGCTGTAGCATCACCCTGTTCTTCATTCTCCGATGGCCATGAAGCGCCGCGAGCCCCAATAGACTGGTATGAAGCAAATAGGCTATCACGTGGGATATATCCGCGATACTCTAGCGATTGGTACCTCGAGGCAAGCGAATCTGATCATCGCGATGAGCCAACATTCCGGAGAAATTTAAAGGGCCAACCTCGAGACACGCCATCCTCTGTAAACCCAATACAGCTGAGGATCCAGTACAGGACCGATCGAGGTGCCTTATAAAGGATAGCATATAGGGCTTTGAACGGAGCATCTGGATAGTAAGACCACAAGATAAGCCCTGCGCAAACATATATGCGGTATTGTTTGACTGCCAGTGGTCACCCAACGTCAGCATTGTATCGATCATATCAGAGGGAAAACGATGTACCAGCTACATCAATGTATCCAAGAATGGCATCTTGAACCTGCTTCCAGTCCACTACTGGGCATGTGCATGTGCCCGTGGTTGGTGATTCCGCATTAGGAGTAGCACTCATGGTGAGGGATGGCGCTAAAACAGGATGGGATGCTTTCTTTACAGTCTTGGCTTATATGTAAAACGAACTCAATGGCGCCTAAATTAAGTTTCGGCTAATGCGGGCCTTTGGCCAAAAATAAGCCAAGCATGGGCGGTGGGCGCTAGTTTCTTGGATAAAGTGAATCCAGATTCAGTACTCATTGCATATTACCAGGACCCCTCATATCGAAGGTCCATGTAGACGATACAGCAATAGCGCCAACAGAGACGTAGGCCATCTGTTTTTGGTGGGAAACTATCAAACCCCGGTCTCAAGTCAACCTCACTCTATGACGTGTAACCTCACTACCAAGAGCCACTTGGGAAATCTGGCTTGTGACAGCATGGGAAGATCTAGATTAAGCTCTCGCTATCATAGAAGTAGCCCCAGTGCTGTAGGACAATCTCGAATTGAGAAAAGGCGTAATTCCAACCAGGTGAGAGAGGGAAAAGGCCTGGCCGGAGGATGGATACACATACGTAAAGTCCCTGAACGACTCCTAACGCAGCAAGGGGCCCACTGCGCCTCGATGTGTCCAATCGCAGACTCCAGTCGTGCCCACGTGACGATCTGTGCAAAATGCTAGAATTGCTGGCATGTACGCGTAAGGCGCAGGAGTGACCTGAAATCGATAATTTAGAAAACACGGAAGAGAATCTCGTTCGGTATGATGGGCATTGCTGAAGATTGCTCGGAGGACGCTGGAATTTTATTCCTGGGTGTCTAGTAGTACTCATTTTTGAGGCCGGTACGAGGAAGCGGTCGTCAAGGGTGAGAACACTTATAAAATTGTCCAAAGCTGGTTGACTTTAGCGCTTTATGGGCCGAGTAATATCAAGGCATCGTTTTTCATGAAGGGGGGCTAATCTTTATTGAATGAAGCTGGAGGCGCAATACTGAAGTATCAATGAATCGTGCCAACACAGTTTGGAATTCTTCTCTTCGTTTGGAAAGGTGCTGGAATCATGTCAAAGTTTTCGATACCCAGCACTAATTTCAACGAGGGCAGTTGCGCCTGTGGTGCCCCAGAGTTGATTGTTCTGGCCGCTGACAGATAATAGTTACGAGGCGAAGAAACTGAACGCAGGGCGTGTCCATGAATTCGCGTGGTCGGAAGTACTGGGGATTTTACGCGAACTTCATTTTTCGAAGGGAAGGGAAAAGTTTTGACACCGGCGCAAAGTCCTGCATATCTGCCCAGCCCTCGTCGAACGGCCGACAGAAATAAGCGAAAAGCTCAACTACATTAGACACCTCTCCAAGTGCCTCGAGGCTAGAACCATGAAGCCACGTCTGGAATCCCATGCCAGATTGCAGCCGGAGGGTTAGGCTCATCTCCCCTGACCTTTTGGCGATAAACCGCAAGACAGGCTCAAACGCATTGTAATTACAGGTTACGTTGCCGAAGGCATACCTAGCCTCGAAGACAACGACGACGGACTTAAGCCTGGGAAAGGCGGTAGGTGGCTCGAGGAAGTGGAGGAGGTATTCGATATTTGCGATGAGAACTTGAAGGGAAGGAAGGAGGCCTTGTGATGAGAGGGGTGCCATTGGTCCGATTACACGGCTGCCCGCAAGGTCGAGTACTTGAATTACCTCGTGCCGTGCCATGAAGGCCTGTAAGCTGAAGAACGGAATCAGAGAGGAGCCAAAGGAGATGTGAGTTAATGCTGAAAGAGTCAAGAGAGGAAGAATGCGCTGCCAGTCGGATTGCAGGAGGATAAGGGAGTCGCTGAAGGAGATAGACTTAATCCATGCACAGTTTAATGTGGATAGTGTCCGTGTAACAAAGGGTGCATAAAGCGGGACTGTTGAGCCCAGTTTCAGGCTCTCGAGGGTTGCATCGCCTTGGAAAGAAATACTATTCTGTCCAGAGGGAGCTCCTGGAACGCTCGTTTGGCTATTTTGGGACGAATTAAGTCAGGCTTATATTCCGCTTCGACAAGAAACATCCTACCTCCAATTATTGCTCACAGTCTTAGAGATAATTTCGGAGGGACGACCGAGATGGAGCCAGCCTTCCCCACCCCATGTATGCAGTTCACTGCGGGTTTTATTGACAAGGATGCCAAAAGCCTCTGAAAATGACTCCAGGGAATGAGTTTCGGTATGACTCGGGCAGGGATCCCTGAAATTTAATTGAAGCTTGTCTATGTATTCGATTTGTGTGAGGAGTGTATGTATACTTCGGATATCCTTGGAGAAACTTTGGCCACCATCAATCAGGATAAAAAGGGAGGAGAGTGGCACAGGCGCTTTGTGCTGAAAAAGATCTGCTAAAGACGAGCCTCGGATTAAAATGCGGCGAGTAGTCACCAAGTGCTTCAAATGAAGTACATGGTATTCCCGGATCATGGGCTCTGAGAGAGCGAAAATCCTATGATTTGTGTCGGAAAGCCATTCAAGCGAATCGAGGTCGAGCTTCCAAAAGATTAAGAGGAGAATTTCGTTGGGGAGGTCCAATAATACCGTTGACATAGTATGTGCCGATAATAGAGTAGCAACCGAGGCACAAATGCTGACGGATAGTTCAGTACATGTCAGAAGTTGAGGTTGAACATCACGTAATTGATCACTATCAACTGATGCGGCTCGACTCCGCAATTTGTTCCGCTTCTTTCCACACACCATCTATTTCAGCTTGGGGTCTCTAGACTCCCTCGTGCCTCACACTTCGAGTCATGGCGATGGCCACCATCTCTTGAAACGAAAGAATGACTGTGTATGACTTATGATATATGAAACTTGAGGCGTTCCAGTCAATTACATAAGATCAATCAAATCTGGGGTATAGGGAATGAGTCACTCTCGGTTCCACACCACAGCACCGGCATCATTATATTAAACCGCCTTGAACGAAGCTCTTCCTTTGTGTCTTCGACGCAAGCCTCGACGCGTCAAAACCTAAAAGAATGTTTTCCCTTCCCACTGCTGCTTCTCGTCAAAATTTCACTCTCCCCAACATCCCTGAACTCTATGATCCGGACTTCCTCGATGTTCTCCTGAAGGTAGAGCCTCAGACATTGATCGAGACGGTCAAAGAGGCACCTAAAAATTCCATGATGGAAGCTCTGAAAGCTACCTCCCATCATGCCCTTACCCAAAACCTCGCGCCCACCTACAAGTCGACACTTGATCCTGTTCTTGACGCCTTCCAACTCCTTTCTAGTGCAATAACACTGGAACAGTTCGATAAATATCTGGCTGATTCCTGGTCCAAGGACGCCGAGATGACACTTCGTATCATCTGGAATATCCGCAGTATCCACGATGGAAAGGGCGATAAAGAATTGTTCTATAGGCAAGTTAATAATCAATGCGTTACACTATGTTTTTTAATGGATGCGCTCCTTCCAGGGCCTTTGGTTGGCTGTATGAGTACCATCCACGAACGGCAATTCGAAATCTCCCGATGCTTGTCGAGCCCGTCTGCTCGACCCCAAAAAGTAAAAAGGGCCTGGCTCATGGTTACTGGAAGGACTTGCTGAACATCCTAACATTGGCAGTAATGGATGAATTGCACATTGCCCACCAGCCTTCTACCTTCCTACATCCCCCACGGGACAAGTATCAGTACAACGATATCCCAGGGTCATTCGAGAAGTGTAAGCGAGAGTCTGCCGCGCAAATCGCCAAGTCGCTTGCTAAGGATGCTGAGAATCACAAGGCTGCGACAAAAAAGCGTATTCTCGTTGCCGCTGAGCGCCATGCCAATCTCGTCAAGAAACTCTCCATTCCTAAATTCAGAGCGCTTTACATCGCTGTCGCTCGCTTATTCTCTGCTCGCCTCACCAGTGACCTCCATCTTCTCGACCAGCTCGACTCCCTCGGTCCTGATGAGGGCCGTAATTCCCTCCTCAAGCAGATCTCCTTGGCTGGAAAGTGGGCCCCTACGCCAATGTGTGCACATGATAGACACACCAACATCGCGACAGCCATTGTCATGCTCCTCCGCCACTCAAATATCCCCTCGAAGTATCCCTCCGCTCTTGACGTCGCTTCTCTGGAACCTCAAGAGGAGGCCATCATCCTCAGATCTTTCTACCAGCGTTGGGTCCTGACCCGACTTAGGTCCGTATCTGCGGTTACAGAACCCCTCATGGTAGCAAAGCAATGGACCGAAATAAAGTACACCCGTGTCCCGTCGAAGTGTATGGATAACAACATGGAGCGTTTTTTCACGCACGATAGGGCTGGGTTTCAGAAGTATCTCGCCTCTGTCAAAAAGGGTCACAAGAAGATTAGTGGTGCCACCCTCTTCCCCCATGAACTAGTCGCAAAGGCACTAGCTCTAGGGAAGCCTGTCACGTTTGATGAAGATCACGAGTTCACGAGCTTGAAGGAGTTCAAGATGAGCCTGAGCGGTGCGCAGATTGAGGTGGTGGAGGCTCAGTGGAAAACACTCATTGGTCGCCTCCGTGAATCGGGTTCGCTGAACAACGCTCTCGCTATTTGCGACGTCTCGGGTTCCATGGGCGTTTTACCCGGTCTCACAAGGCCACGACTCCGAAACTCGTCTACGTATGTCCAGCCTATCCTTCCAGCCATCTCGCTTTCTCTTGTCCTTGCGTCACTCGCCGGTCCTCCCTTTAACGGCGGTTTCATTACCTTTTCTGAAAACCCGAAGTTCGTCGAGCTCGACTTGACGAGGCCGCTCTCCTCCATTGTCTCCGAAATGTCCAATGCCCATTGGTCGATGAACACTGACCTCAACGCAGTCTTTCTCAAGCTCCTTTTGCCGCTCGCCATCAAGAACAAGGTCCCACAGGAAGAGATGATCAAACGCCTGTTCATATTCTCCGATATGCAGTTTGACGCCGCATCAAGTGTTCATAGTGCAGGCGACTGGAAAACGAACCATGATGAGATTGTGGAGGCATATAGGAAGGAAGGGTATGAGGTGCCGCAGATTGTGTACTGGGACCTGTCACGTCATGGTACGGTCGAGGCGCAGAGTGATCGAGAGGGGGTGGCGTTAATGAATGGTTTCTCACCGGCTATGCTGAAGGTGTTCATGGGCGAGAACGAGGAGAACGAGTGGGAGGAAGTCACGAAGGACGGAGAAGCCAAAACGGTCAAGGTAAAAGAGGAGTTCAACCCGGTCAGTGTCATGAAGAAGGCGTTGATGAAACAGAGCTTTGAAGGGTTGATTGTTGTTGATTGAGACGAGCGTTTTCCCCCTACTGGGCTTTCCTTCAAATATTTGTCCTTGTGACCTACTCAGCATACTCTGTATCAAAGGATTCATTACATACCTCCGCATTGTACAATAGAATTCACACTTCAACTGAACATCAAGATGATTTCGGCATCTGATGCAGTGCCAGTTCAACAAATGCTCCGGCCGACACTGTGCCATAGTTTGATAAGCCCGCCACATCGTCCCCTGCCGTATATTGTATCGGATCCATGCCCGAAAGCGGTGAACGCGGATCTGACCAGCTAAAATGATTAAATAAGTATAGGAACTTCCCCAGGAGGCTCGAGTTTTGACTACGAAGTAGTACTCTCCTATGCCACAGGCGGAGCCTCTAAACAATGGTTAATGGAGAAGTCTGGGTTTCTTTGATAATATTGTATTGCGTTTGTTCAATTGTTATTTCTGGCTGCGAAATTGTGTTGGCTCATGCCTTCAATTTGCCTTCATGTGTTATCTAAAGTTCATTATTTTGCCTTCATGGACACGGATTTACTTCGAAGGCCTCCCATTTATATGTATTCATAAACTCAAACTTCATGGTAAAGCCGTGAAAAGCCGACAATGGTGGAAAACAGCTTCGGCCGATTGTGTTCCGGTTCCACACCAACAAAGCGTTTCGGTTATTTCAGTTCCTGTATTTATTTAAAACGTCATCTTTGCGGGGTGTTCAAGCAATCGTAGTTTGTACCCATCAAGTTGACTCCTTTATGGCTTCCTCGTTACTATCTTCGCAATCACTTGCTCGAGTCGCCCGTTCGGGAGTGTCCGTCAGGCCATATGTCGCGTGAGATCCTACTCCACAATGTTGTTTCATCTGATGCTAACATTCTCGTAGGACATTTGCAACTGTAACGGATGGGACGAAGAACCTCCCCTTATCCGGAATTCGTGTGCTTGAGATGGGTCAATTAATTGCTGGACCCTTTGCTGGTCAACTTCTCGGGTAAGTCAGGGACCTCGGCTTTCCCGTCCTAATGAGACTCATCGTATTTGTATAGACAATTTGGGGCGGAGATCATCAAGATAGAACCTCCTCGAACTGGCGATCCGCTGCGTGTGTGGCGTGAGCTCGACGTAGATGGGACGAGTCCGTGGTTCAGAAGTATAGCACGGAACAAGAAGAGCGTCGCGATAGATATGAGAAAGCAAGAAGGTCGAGAGTAAGCTATTTCGTATTTTACTAGCCCAGGGCAACTTTGAACATTTCGATCTTCTTTAGTCTTGTAAAGGAACTTGCCATCAAAAGTGATGTCGTCATAGAGAACTTCAAGCCAGGCAGTAAGCGCTCGAGAGAATCTCTTTGGGCTTCTCACGAATGGCTTCTCAGCTCTCGAGAAATGGGGGCTTGGGCCCGAGCATCTACGCTCACTTAACCCCTCACTTATTTTTACCCGTGTGAGCGGGTATGGACAGACGGGTCCATGGGCACCACGCCCAGGGTATGCTTCCGTGTGTGAAGCAGAGTCGGGTTTTCGCTATATAAACGGGTTTCCCGACCACAAAACACAAGGATTGGCAGGCCCACCCGTTAGACCTAATATAAGTTTGGGAGACTCTATCGCTGGCTTACATGCGGCATTTGGCACGGTGTGTTCGTTTATTATATCTGCGTACATCTGTTCTAATACTTTTACAGGTTCTTGCATTGCTAGGGCGACAACGACAAGCGGGTCAGGCTGGTACAACGGTAGACGTCAGCATCGTTGAGAGGTGTGTTTTTCTTTGTTCTGGTGTCATATGACTGACTTGGCCTTTAGTATGCTCAATCTCATGGAAGGCATTATTCCTGAGTACGATCGCAAAGGAAAGGTGCGGCGTAGTTATTCAACCGGTAGCGATCCTCATTTCTAACATGTATGCAGACACGTGGACCCTCAGGTTCCTCAGTAACTGGCATTGTTCCAACGAACGCCTACCCTTGTCTTCCCGATCCTTCCTCCCCCTCCATCCCAACATACATAGTCATCGGTGCCAATGGTGACTCTATCTACAACCGCTTAATGCAGGTCGTCAAGCGGCCAGACCTCACAGGGCCCTCCTACGAACAGAATCACCACCGCGTTTCCCGGCAAGCCGAAATAGAGATTGCCATCGCAGATTGGACCAGACAGCACACCGTCGAAGAAGTGATTAAGGTCATGAACAAGGTTGGGGTACCTGTGGGACGTGTAGTTACGGTGAAGGAGGTTGTAGAGGGCGAGCAGACAAAGGCGAGGGGTGCTGTGCAGGACGTCTGGGTGGGTGGGGAGGAGAAGGGGTGGAAGGTGAAGATGCAGGGGACCTTCCCCGTGCTTGATGGTGTTAATCCACAGCCGAAGTGGGCAGGCCCAGATTTGGGATTCCATACTGATGAAGTGCTGATGAAGGATCTGGGGCTCTCGTTAGACGCTGTATCGAAGCTCAGAACTGATGGAGTAATTGGTTGAGGCCGATTGTAAGTGTTATAGAGTGTTATAGAGTCACTTGTATCTTACAACTTTTATAAGTACAATTTACTTACCTGTAGAGACTAATGAGAATTCCTTTCAATTGTTTAGTGCCCACATCAACCATGACTAGTGGTAGTTTGGCTCTTAATAGATGTTTCGACACATTCGTTCACATGCGGCCGTCTTTAGCCATATGAAAGATTGTACATTTGGTAAAGCATTATGAGATGGTGGTAATGGAAAGGAAGCTGCGACATCACTGTAATCATGACAAGTCCATTGGCCCTTCCCCTTCAGCAGGAAAACATAGTACGGCCTCCTCAGTCGCCGCTTCCACATCGTCCTCATTCCAGTCGCTCGTCGTCTCCCACTCATTCTCAAACTCAATATCAATCGTCAGCTCCTGCGCACCGTCGCCAGGGTTTGTAAGCGGCATGAACGAGGCTAAAGGCGGCTGTTGATTTGAAGCCGGGTTGTGTGTTATCGGCTGCACCCAGCGCCGCTCGCGCAGCCGTTTGTGTCGCTCCCTGTCCTCTTCGATACGCTTGAAGATCTCGTTGCGTTCGTTCCGTGAAAGAGATGCATGATGTGATGAGGATGTCGAGGATGATGAGGACGGATGTGTTGGCTCGCTTTGTCGTCCATTTAGAGATGTGAGCACATCGTCGACGGTCTGGGGATCGATGACTCGTTTACTCCGCCAGCTTTGCAATATCTAGCGAGTCGAGGATGAGCGGGACAAGATGAGGAGTGCACGAGAAAGATTCACTTGTTTCGTGCTGACAAGATTTGGTAGACCTTGTCTACCCTTCGGTACAACATTCTCGACAATTTTGCCCAGATCGCGAGTAACGAAACTCACGTAGAGATCAGAGTCGCTCTCCTGTCCCTTCGAGTGCGACTTGACAAGTAGACACGTTTCACAGAGCGTGTCCAGGAAGTACAAAATATTTATGCGCGAGTTCACTGAGCCCTGAAGTTGGTCAGCCGATTTCAGGCTTTCAGTGGTATTGAAGAAGATCACACACCTTTTCGCACTCTTCAACAATGCAATCCCACAGGTCCTCTCCACAACCAGGGAAATATTTCACAGCGAAGCCGACTACTTTTTGTATTGACTGTTGGGACCTGCGCTACTCACGTTTTAGCGATAAGCATGGAGTATGAACAGTACACTGACGCGTTCAGTCTTTTCAGCAAAGCAAGAAAGTGCATCCTTACTTCGAAAGGGTCCATGTTGAGATTAGAATTCCGGGTATAGTAAGGAGGATATGATGGGTGGTGGAAATTAATGTAAATATTAACGTGGTCAGTAAGAACATTTCCCACGGTCACTGTAGGAAAAATTATTGACTCCTCCAATTGTCAACGTCTTGGGCCTACTTCATTGCCCAACTCTCGCTCCTTCCTCCTACCTTTCAATCTGTCTAAAAGGGCGACCTTCGCGAAGTTCAAGTCGAAGGAGAAGTCCAGTGGTCCCTTGAGCAAACCAGAGATCGAATCCTGGATATCTTCGACAGTTATGGACGATCCAGGCGCACCGACGTCTGACTTCTCCTGGCAGCGAGACCAAGTGCTAAACGACTGGGAGAAGTCTTTGGAATACGCACAAAACATTCTTCTGGGTGCAAAGGCGAAGGAACGGACACTGTTTTTGCAGGATGAGCTGTTGTCGTTGGCAAAACATGCGGGCACGTCGTTTTTTGTCAGAAAAGCTTGTCATCTAGAACTGATTCATGCAGATCTTACATTGTCGCAAATTATGGATATATTCAGGCTACTTACCCTGACCTATCCTCGATATCTTGACAATGCATCGCGGGATGCGGTGGAAGCAGTAGGCATGGAATTCATCAGAAGAGACGAGCTGCGAGCATTGCCAAGTAGTGCCGCAAACGAGATCAAGCTCGGAGTTACTGAACAGATCCTTGGATGGCTGTCCACAGAAGTCGCGCGTCTCGTGAAACGCGGTTCTCCGAGGTCAGATCCAGGTCCTATCTCAACGATCGCGTGTTCAATCTGTTGTTCTTCTAGCTCATACGCTTCTTCGGACCTGTTTGTACTCTTGAGTTGGACTTGTGGAATATATACAATCTGCGTTGGCGTGAGCCCTGAATTCACGTCCACGAACGTTTGGCGCGTCCTTGTAGGATCGATGGCGACTCTGATGGACATGTTGAACGCCTCGACACAGGCAAAGCAGTCCCTGACGCACGGTGTATTGGTGCGCGTCAGGCGCGCCCTGCGCTCAGTGAGAGAATGCCCGTTATTTTTCGCGTTCCAGGCGTTAACAGACACAACAGGCTGGAGAACAAATACCAACTCTAATGGCCACTTTGTTGTCTATCTCAAAATCAAGCCAAACCCCGCTTCGAATGGCGCTACTTCTCGGTGTTTCTATCAGTGTCCTTGTGCGGCTAAAGAACGTCGACACTGAACCCTCCGCCCGGCTGTCTCCAGAGCTAAAGGCAAGTTACTCATCGAGGCACTTATCGCGTACTTACGCTAAATAGGTTGAAGTTATCGCATTTTACACTGTCAACGTCTTGATGTCGAAAGTCACTGTACCCCACTACGTCACAGTACGTATCGACAGCTTCAGTCGTATCCCATTGCTGACATGAACAGAGTGCTTTTGACGATTTCATCAGCAACTTCGTATCACAACAAGCGTTCCTCGAAACAATTCTCCCTATCGTGGAGAAGGCTCTCCTGCGATCGCCAGAGATTTCTCTGCCAGGTTTGTTGAATTTGTTCTTATCGAGCACTCTGAACAGACTGCTGACTTCGATTTTAGTGATTTCTAACTTCATCTCCACCTATCCCCACCCTCTCAGCCAGGATGCTTTCGGCCGCCTACTCACTCAAACACTCAACAGTACAAAATCTAGCAATCCCCAAACCCGCACCAGCGCCATCGACCTCTTCAAAACCCTCTTCCCTAGAAGCACCTCCGAGTACACCCCTATAGCGTTGACTGAGATCCTTTCCCTCCCCAAAGCCGGAAAGACTGCTGGGCCGGACCATCGTGTGGCCCTATACACAATGCTCGCCCACCTCGCTCCTTCAGCAGACATCTCTGCTTCCCTGATCCAGACGACTACCCCACTTCTCGCGAAGGAAACCCATGAGGGATCCATCATCGTACTTGCCGGCGCTCTCACTGCCCACATCGTCTTCCTCCTAACATCCCCAGCGTCCAGCTTCTTGAAGCCTGAGACGGTCACTCTCATTGCCAAGGAAATGGGCAGCACGAAGCCCGCTGTGCGTCGTACGTTCTGTGGGCTCGCAGGTACGGTCCTGGTGGGCGGACTTGACTTCGAAGACCAGCGAGCACTGGACTTCGCCAAAGCTTTAGTGCCAGCACTCGAGGGCAGCCTCAAGACGGTAGCTGCAAACCCGTTGACTGTAAATGCAGGACCTCTTGAGGCCTATATCGCGACCGCGGCGCTCTTGGGTCCCCTTGCTCGGACCGGGAAGTTTAGTATGTCCCGTTTTGCTCGCTTTCGGTCATGGAAACTGTTGACATTGGTGTCCCATAGCTGATGTGATCTCCAAGAACGCAGCGCTGACGTCGATAGCGGCTAGTTCGATGAAATCTTCGTTCCTATTGTGGGACAAGGTCTACCAGAAAGCCAGTGACCCCACTGACGAAAAATGGCTTCTACAGGCATGGGAAGCCTCTCTGCTCTACTTTAAGAGCGAATTCGCAAAAAACGAGAACTTACGGTGAGCGCCCCACTCTTCCTACTACAACACTCAATTCATCTGGCATTCAGGTCGCAACTGGGCCTCGTCCTAATACATCTATCTCTTGAAGGCTCTACACCTGAGATTAGACGCTCGGTGAACACCATCGTCGAGCGCTGCACAAAGGTGGCACCAGAACTGACGAACCGTATTGTCCGTGATGGATTCAACACGTTCTTCGCACGAGGCACGCCTTCATCAAAATCTGCTTCAGCAGATGATGTCTTAGCGTCATGGAACAAGCACTCGCGGCTTTCGGCTCTTCTGCTCAGCGCTGTGTCGTTTGCCGAAGGCACTGAGCTCGTTGTTAGGGAGAGCATGATTGTAAAAGCTATCCTCCTGGGCCACCACCATCTCATTTGTACGTGTTCTTCGAGCACATGCATTGAGAGTCTCTGACCTTCCTAATGTAAGGCGGCAATTCCCGACAAACGTGGATCGACCTTTGCCAGCGGGCGCGCACAGATCCTCATGACCTAACAATTGCACACTTGGACGAACTTCTCAAATTGATCCTGGGTGGGTCTGCCGTAGATGCTAAGGTGTGTCAGATTTTCATGGTCAACAATTAATTATTGAAGTGTCCAAGTTCGGCTTCGCAGACGCCAGCTATAGTGCAGTGAGCACGTTAGTGTTCGTTGCCCCTGATGTGGTCCTGCCCCGCATCATGGCGCAACTGCGAGCAGATATCAACCCAGCGGCGGTCAATGCGCTGACCGACTTCGACTTCGGTGTCTGGCTGACCCCAGAAGGGACGACCTATGTCGATGGTCCGTTGCTGTTTGCGCAACTGCCCTAGGTGCACTTGAAACTGATGGATTCCTATAGTGCTAGCGTCAAAGACGGAGGTCAAGGTCACCATAAAAGGGAAGGATTCTGAGTTGGCGAAGTGGGATGAGGAGATTCGCCAAAACATTGCCTCCAAGAAGGCAGCGGCGACCAAGTCGTTGACGAAGCCGCAGCAAGCGCTTATGAATGCCCAGCTTGAAGAAGAGGCCAAAGTTCGACAACGGGTTGTCGGGATCCAGGCAAACCTCCACCGCGGGTTACAGTTCGTGCAGAGTCTTGTTAAGTCAGGAATCGAGCAGTTCCAAGATCACATATCCTTAATCGCATCGCTCCTCCTGGAGGGAGCGCTAGGGCATGGTTCCATCTTGGTGGGACAAGAAGCCTTTGAGACCTACCTAGTATGTTTTTTACAACGGTCATAACCGTACATTTTTGCTCAGCGTCATCAGGATTTAGCAAGATGCAGTTCTGATAGGCTTGACACCTTGCGTAGATGGGTTGGTGTGGCCACGCTCCGGAGCTTGAAGATTGAGGCTGTTCCAGAAGAGCTTCAGAGCGAGCCTTTGAATCGTGATTATTGTCATCCTCCTCTACCTAAATCCTTTCTAACAATCCTATCAGTTCTTGTGATTCGCGTCCTCTTACGGTTACGAAGCCTTTCCGAGCAAGCACCCTTCGATGCCGCGACTTTCTCATACGCGTATCCCTTGCTTGGTCAAGTGCTACTACAAGGTGGTATCTCGCCTGACGAAGAAGAGGAGGCTCTCGAACAAGTTGCTCTCGCTCTCGCTATCATCAAGTTCCACAGCAGTGAATGTGCGTTGCTTATTTATTAAAGCCAATATCTCGTTTCATCTTACGATGGCCTGGTTAGTTGCGAATTCCGCATTTCCTCGTGTTCAAACAATCGAAAAGCTTCTACATGTTATAAAGCAGCAGCCCAAGCTCAGTAAAGATGCTTCCTCTGCTCTCGTGGAATTGGGAGAATCTATACAGGCGACAGCTTCCCAGAAAGAATTGTCGGTTCTTTTGCAGGGGACATTGGTGCAGGAGGTATACGTTAGAAATTCATGCCTACAAACACTCCAAGTGCGTACGTTTGGTTCTAGCCCATTTGTTGCCATTGACAATTCTTTAGCCCTTTGACTTGACTGATCTTGATTGGTCTCCCGAACTTTTAATAGCCTGCCACGATGAAGACGAACAAAATGCGAGATTGGCCCGTCATCTATGGGAAGACAATGGTCTCGATGTACCTGAACAATTCCTTGACGCTCTCCTCGAATATCTGGGTAAGTGCTCCATGACCACACCTCCCGCTCTGTAGCGAAGTAAACTTTTTTAGGACACAACAATGCCTATGTGCGCTCCAGTGTAGCTTCTGCCATTGCCGAGGGTGCAGAGCATTGGCCGCAGTCAATCCAGAAAGTGGTCCTAGTTTTGCAAGATTTCTATCGCGAAAAGGTTTGCTGCAGTCAGATTAGGCCTCTTCTCTAGGCTAATGACAACCAAAGGCTAAAATCCTGGCTCCAGAATTTGATCAATACGTACGTTGCTGCTATGAAGCGTTCTAAATCTTCATTGAGTTGATGGGGGTTGCTTTTCCAGGGAATGGTTATCGCTCAGAGCCTCGATAGGGCTGATCCCTGGCCAGCGAGGCTCGCAATTGCGCGGACTTTCCAACAACTATCGTCGACGTTTACACCGGATGAAATTGAGCCCTTCTTCCACTTCCTTATACAGGACCAGGCACTTGGTGATCGGACACCTGAAGTTCGTCGAGGGATGCTCAATGCGGGAACGACTATCATTGATCGTCACGGTGCCCAGCGTCTGGCAGCTCTCATTTCTATCTTTGAAACGCATCTAGCTCAGCCCAGCCCTGCCACAGAGACCGATGACCACATCAAAGAAGCAGTTATCATCTTGTTTGGTCGCGTTGCACGCCATTTAGACCCCGTCGATCCACGGATACCAATTATTGTGGACAGACTAGTTGAGGCTCTCAGAACTCCTGCAGAGCAGGTGCAAATCGCTGTATCGGACTGCCTTTCTCCATTAGTTCAGTTGATGAGACCAAGGCTTGCGTCGTTGGTAGATGGTTTGATGGACGACCTTCTTAACGCTCCAAAATACGCGACTCGCCGTGGCGCAGCGTACGGGCTTTCTGGGGTTCTCAAGGGCACAGGCATCAGTGGAATCAAGGAGTTCGACATTATATCTCGGCTTCGAACTGCAACGGAAGATAAGAAGCGATATGAATCCCGTCAGGGTGTCATGTTCGCTTTCGAGACTCTTTCCTCGACACTTGGCCGACTCTTCGAACCCTACATCACTTACGTCCTGCCACTGCTACTCTCCTTGTTCGGTGACGCTACTGCAGATGTTCGAGAAGCTACCCAAGACGCAGCACGAGTTATCATGGGAAATATGTCAGGATATGGAGTCAAACTTATCCTCCCGTCTTTGCTTGAGGGATTGGATGAAAAACAATGGCGGACGAAGAAAGGGTCGATCGAATTGTTGGGAATGATGGCGTATTGTTCCCCTCGCCAACTTTCGCTATCGTTACCTATCGTCATCCCTCGTCTGACGGGGGTTCTTACCGATTCGCATGCCCAAGTTCGGGCCGCTGCCAATAAGAGTCTCAAGCAGTTTGGCGAGGTCATCAGCAACCCTGAAATTCAGTCGTTGGTGCCAGTTCTTCTCAAGGCCTTAGTAGACCCCGCCAAAACGCCAAATGCGCTTTCTTCTCTTTTGAAAACGTCGTTTATGCACTACATCGACCATTCATCCTTGGCATTGGTACGCTTTCTTTCACCCTTTACCCGAGAATTTTTTTATCCAGTCTGTGCTAGGTCGTTCCGATCCTGGAGCGTGGCCTCCGAGAACGTGGTGCAGACACCAAGAAGAAAGCTGCGCAGATCGTCGGAAATCTAGCCTCGCTGACAGACTCTAAAGACTTTGTTCCCTACCTCTCTGAACTTCTTCCAATGGTTCATCAGGTTCTCGTTGACCCCGTCCCTGAAGCTCGCGCGACGGCTGCCAAAGCCCTTGGCACATTGGTTGAGCGCTTAGGAGAGATTCATTTCCCCGATCTCGTACCCAACCTTCTACGGACGTTGAAAACCGATACATCTGGTGTTGACCGTCAAGGCGCGGCCCAGGGTCTCAGTGAAGTTCTCTCTGGCCTTGGCATGGAACGACTAGAGGGGCTCCTCCCCGATATCATCGCCAACGCCCAATCACCTCGTCCTACGGTTCGCGAAGGGTTCATGTCCCTCCTCGTCTTTTTACCGGCAACATTTGGGACCCGCTTCCAACCTCATCTTCCAAAGATTATTGCACCAATACTCAGCGGTCTGTCAGACACGGAAGAATATGTCAGAGAAGCTGCAATGCGTGCTGGACGGATGGTTGTCAATAATTATTCGAATAAGGCAATTGACCTCCTCCTCCCAGAGCTTGAGCAAGGCATGTTCGACCCTGGCTGGCGTATTCGTGTAAGATGCTTTTTCCCGATGAAAGACAATTTTACTGACGTAACGTGAACCTCCAGCAATCGTCGGTCACCCTGGTTGGCGAACTTCTCTTCAAGGTTTCCGGTATTTCTGGCAAGACTTCCGACATTGACGAAGAGGAAGTTGCCGTCGAGGCTACGACTGCTGAGTCTTCTCGTCGTGCTCTAGGAGAAGTCCTCGGTTCAGAACGCCGTGATCGCATCCTCGCAGCGCTATATCTCGTTCGACAAGATGGTGTCGTCGTTGTTCGTCAGACATCGATCCAAATTTGGAAGGCTCTTGTACACAACACACCTCGCACCGGTATGCCTATTTTTTGCGCTTGCGTACACATAGAAGCTCAATTATTGAACACAGTTCGCGAGATACTTCCTGAGCTTGTTAACCAACTTCTCCACTTGATTTCCGGTGACGAGTTCGAACAGCAAGAGGTATATCATATCTTCGTTTTATCGTGCATTTGGGTGACTTGAACGCCTACAGACGGCTATTCGCACAACGACGGAAATCAGTCGCAAATTTGGCGAGAGGATTCTCGCTGCCATCATGCCCATCCTGAAGGAGAAGTCCACTTCGCAAGCGGCTCGTACACGAGAGGGTGTCTGTCTCATGCTTAGCGAGATAATGTAAGAGATGTCGTCGCCGTTGACTGGAACAACTCACAATTATCTGTAACAGGGAAAGCGCGACAGAAACTCAACGTGAAGGGCATGAGGACGACATTATCTCCATTGTCCGCATCTCGCTAGTGGACGACGAAGCTAATGTTCGAGTTGCTGCCGCCAAAGCATTCGACGTCCTTCAGGAGCATTTGGGAGCGATGGCCATTGACCAAACTATTCCCACCCTCTTGGAGGCCCTTCGACAACCTGGTAAAGGCTCCGGAACTGCTCTGCAGGCTCTGCGTGAGGTTATGAGTGTATGTCTTCCCACCCTTGGAAATGGTTCGAAGCTGATGGTCCCTCAAGGTCCGAGCTTCCACCGTCTTCCCGGTCCTCATTCCCACTCTGACGGCGCTGCCGATGACTGTCTTCAATGCTCGTGCTTTGGCATCACTTGTGACGGTTGCGGGTAATGCTTTGAGTCGACGCTTGACCGTTATTCTTAATGCCCTTGTGAAAACATGGGAAGATGATCAGGATGAAGAGCTACAAGAGGCTCTCGATGAGACACTTCGTTCTCTCTTTGCTTCCATAGGTGACCCTGAGGGACTCAACACCCTCATGCTGGTGCTCCTTGGATGGTGTGTATCTTGTTCGATTCTATTCTTGACTGAAACTAATATATATTGTTCGCTCTAGGGCGAAGAACGAGTCTCCCAAGCGGCGTGTTAGTGGTTCCAAGTTCTTTGCAATCTTCTGTGAAGAATCCGAGTTGGATGCATCGTTATATCGTGTTGACTGGATTCGACAACTCATTTCATCCCTCGAAGACTCTCAAGTTGAAGTCCACACTGCTGCATGGGAAGCCCTGGATACATTCGTCAAGTCTGTTCCCAAGGATGAGCTAGAACCTCTCGTTGTACCCCTCCGCCGAAGTATTGAATCCACAGGCCCTACGGTCCCCGGCTTCAATCTTCCAAAAGGCGTCGCCCCCACCGTGCCCATTATCATCGCCGGCCTCACAACTGGGAGTAACGAACAACGCGAGCAGGCGGCCTATGCAATTGGCGACCTCGTCGAGCGCACCGAAGAGAGTGCGATTAAACCATTTGTGGTACCATTTACTGGACCCCTCATTCGTGTTGCAACACAAGCGACGACATACCCGCCTTCCGTCAAAACTGCTATCCTCAGTGCGCTGGCATCTATGCTAGAACGTATCCCTACATTTGTCAAGCCGTTCTTCCCGCAGTTGCAGAGAACATTCGTCAAGAGCGCAAGTGATCCCGCGAGTGTCGCGGTCAGGAGCAAGGCCACAGAAGCTCTCGGCGGCTTGATGAAACACCAGCCTAGAGTGGATCCTGTTATCGTCGAATTAATTACAGGTGTGAAGGGTAACGATGATGCGATTGCGAGCAGCCTTGTCCGTGCCTTAGCAAGCGTGGTAAGGAATGCCTCCAAGAATATCGGAGAGAAGGCTCGGGAGTCCTGTGTAGAGTTAGTTTCCGATGCGTTCCGTGAAATTCATGGAGGTCAGCTCCTTTTACCACTCAGTGGACCACTAACTGATGGATTTTTAGATACGTATACCCAGGCCATTGGGGTATTAGTGGCTGCGTTATCGGATTTTCCTGACCTATTGCGGCCTATTGTAACGTACGCAGTTCTGATTCTGTCTAAACTTCCATTCAGGAGCTAAAGCTTTTCATAGGTCACACCTGATGGCCGGCACACCACAAACCATGCTAGGGGCCCACATCATCCTTGCGGTACTGTCACCAGAGGAAGATGATGATTTAGAAACAAATCTATTCCAAAAGCTTGGTTTGCTAAGGGGAGTTGCCCAGAAGGTCCTAGAGTCCATTGGGAACGAAAAGCCATCCATAGCACGCCCGTCTCGCGAAGCCCGAGACTTACTGAAAGAACTGGATGACAAGGATTTGGACGGTCTGTTCTAGGTGTCGCTACTGGTTTACAGTCACATACCTTTGTAAATTTACCTTTACCTACCAAACTCCTCAAACTATTGACTGGAAGAACTTAGTGTTGCTGACTGTTGTCACGATCTTTCTTGAACCGTGCTAGGTATAACCTAGGTCAGAAGCGCGGAAAGGAAGTCACATTCGTAATAAACAGCACAATTCTGTATACTTTTACAACTGGCCTTTTCCCCTTATCCTCATCTCCTAACAAGTCGCTGATATTTTCAGTCCAACATGTAGTTGTATTATTCCGGGACTTCTCTGAGTGAATAG
>JABCKO010007959.1:35210-50189 GCA_018855915.1 Tephrocybe sp. NHM501043
GCTCTGCCCTCCTCGGAAAAGGTTCTTTCTGTCTGTACCCACAATGAATATCCGAGAAAAAGGAGGGAGAAATTCAAAATGCAGACTTGGTTTGTCATCTTGCTCACTAGAATTGACACTGTCGAGAATACTACGGAATGACCATCGCGAAGAAAATAGTGTAGAGGATCCAACGGAGAGAACGATCACAGCAAGGAGAGCTAAAGACACCAGAATACGCTGGTTCCTGGCTACAAAATCTGGGGTTCAGCATCTACTACAGATTTTTATAGCGCAGAGTCCTTACCGACGATAATATGGCGTAAGTCAAACAGTCCTTCTCATAGATGGGTAGAACCGTACGTGGTCTATACAGACTGATTATGATGACTGACAGACATGAAGGTTGTCTGCGAGATGCGCACCACCAGACTATTGCTCATGGTAGTGGCTTGCTCGACATTTTTGGGCCTTTGAATCACAGTAAGTACAACCTAAGAATGATGTAGACAAGTTAACAGTAACTCTTCAAGGCTGCTCAGGGCCGTCAGTTTATGCCGTTAAAGGCATTTTTGATGCTTCAACAAGCCGCCAAGTGACATAATGGTATATCAATGATGTTGGATATCTTGATGCGAACATGATCAGCACATGAATTCAGTGAATACATTTGTTAAACAATAATTTCCCCACTTTTTCCTTCAATCATCAACGGAGAGCGGAAATGCCTTTCTGGAATCTCAGAAAGAAGCACAAGAAAAGAGAGAACCGCGCTGAAGCACAACGCTTTCTTCAGCAAACTGATGTGATCATTCGGTCAGAGAAAGCTGGGCCACACATATCCAGACAACTACCATCACTCTCAGCTTCTCCGCCTCCACCATCCGTCACAGTACCAGTTCACCCTCGGAGTTTCTACCCATGGTCCACGCAACTTCTACGACCTTCTAATACCACCCTCCCTTTTCCGCGTTATGGCCACACAGCACTACCGTCTGCCAACGGAGATACATACGTTTACGGTGGCCTTGTATCTGACTCATTAACAAGCGATCTGTTCCTCATATCGAACTCTGGAAATTCTCAGTATGTCACCCAGCTAGATACGGGAGGGGATGCCCCGTCTGGCAGAGTTGGACACGCAATGGCGCTCATCGGAGACTTATTGATCGTTTGGGGAGGCGACACGAACACAGATGCAGCTGGCCAAAATCATGACGATGCGTTGTATTTCATGAACACGAGTACACAGCACCCCTATGCTTAGCAACTATCGGCTAATTATTTATGATTAGGAACTAATACCTGGATGCGTGTCTCGACCTCTGGGCGTCGGCCAAAACCACGATACGGACACACAGCCATTGCACTTGGCTCGCGATTTTTGATATTCGGTGGACAAGCGGATGGAGTATTCTTTAATGATATGTGGTGGATCGATGTAACCTCGCGTAAACACCTCTCCTCCAAGCTCCAAACAACATGCTAAACTTGATCCTTTTAGCCTACAATCCGAGCGCCTGGGTCCAGCTTGAACCCTTCGGAGGTGTGGCTCCATCTCCCAGGACAGGACATGTCGCCGTGGAATACAGAGGACAGTTATTTATGTGCGCTCTTCTACTCCATTTGTAACCTATGCCTCATTTACCCAAGTTTAACAGTTTTGGCGGGACCGATGGCGTGTACCATTACAACGACACTTGGTCTTTCGATTGGAATGCCCAACTATGGTCTGAGCTTAGATGTACAGGGCTGATCCCCTCACCTCGCGAGGGCCATGCAGCTACTGTCGTCAACGGTGTAATATATACCTTTGGAGGACGTGGAACGAATGGAATGGACCTGGGCGATCTAGCTGCGTTCACAGTATCTGGTAGGTTATATTTTCGCAAGTCGTTCAGGCAATAGCGTTTATGCTTTCCTTCTGCAGATCAGCAGTGGTTTGCATTTCAGAACATGGGCCCAGGAGCTCCAAAACGATCGGGCCACAAAATGGTAGCAGCGGGAACCAAGATATACGTTCTGGGAGGAGAGGCTTTCATGAACCCTGGGGATTTGGATCCCAACCTCGTACATGTGCTTGATACCGGTATGTTTGGAGTCGCTGTTTTGGCCTGTCTGACAAGTCATTGACTAAGATCATCGTAGATCTCCGAGTACCGCCTCAACCTGCGGATCCTACATAAGCCTACTAAATTTATGTTATATGTATATTCTGTATTATTGTATGTATCACGAGGAGTTTCTGGAACAGAAGGATCACGGACAGTGTTATCGGAACAAAACCAGCCCACAGAACTCCTGGAGTAGATCACATTTCAGCTGTTCCTAGCTGGAAGTCCTCTATACACCTCCGTGCAGCATAAACTTAATATCATGGAAGTGAAGGCAATTTCTCCCGGCCCAAAATGAATAGGTCAAGTAAATACATATAAGCGACGAGCTTTCCACAAGCTCTACACCTCTCGCTGTCTCTTCGTCTTCCCTTGCCTATCTCTGTATGGAGTCATTCAGAAGACGCCTCGAACATAAAAACGAAAGCTCACGCGAAGCCACGATCCTTCCTTTTCCTACTCTCCTTCTTGACAGCGTTTCTCTGCATCTTCCGTTTGGCAGCCGCCTCAGGGTTGGCCACGGCCTGTGTGGCTCGAGCCGCCTTGCGATCTCTACGAACTCCAAGTACCCCTTGGCGAATCTGGTTGTATGTCGTCGAAAACTTCGTCGTGCCTACTTTGCCCTGAAGAAGGTCTTGGAGCTCCGTCGCGAGCGTCTTCAAGTCATCTAGAAGAACCATGATGAGCGAAGCCCAATGACAGAGGTGACGAACATACCCAATTGTGGATCGCGTATTGTATCTTCTTCGAGCAAGCGGTACAATGGCGTTAATATGTGCACGAGGAACTTCTCGAGCCGCGCTGCTTCCATGTGCGAAGTCATTGCTGCGAACCAGCGAAGGACCGCGAGCGGCTGTTCTGTCCAATTCGTCTGTGATGAAGGAGTAAGTCACATATCAAGAAGAAGTTGAAACTATTCAGACATTGCTCGATGCGCGATTACGTCTTGCGATATGGGCCGATCGGACCTGGTAGGACAGCTTCGAGAACAGCCACGGGAGAGGATTCTTCTGCTTAAGCTCCTTATCTTTTGCTTCCTGTTCTTTGTCGTCGTCGTCTTGCTCGTCGTCGGATGCATTAGCGCCCTGATCCTGGGAGGGAGCCATGGCATCGAAACATTTGCCAATGTAGAAGAGGTTCTTCACGACCTGGAAACCGAGGGCCTCGTCCAGGTGTTCACTCTTCAGCTGTAAACAAAGCTTATTCGCGACTTCTTGCATCCCGGTATTCGAAAGTGGGTGTTCATCCGCATACTTTGCGCCTGGAGGTCCTGGCGGAACAGCGGTGAAGAGGATGCCTAGGAGTCGGCACGAAGCGGTGCGCACCCACGCGTGAGGGAAGAGTAGGTGCGGCACGATGAGGTCCCATCGAACACAGTCGTCCTTCGTCGAAACATCCGGGAAGACACGCAATATCTTTGTGAGGACTGTCAGCGCGTAATACGGTGCCTGCCAATCAAGATCTACGGCCATCGAATCTTCATCGTCGCTCTCGGCCTTCGCAAGGGCATCTCCGCTGCGCACGAGGCCAGCGTTGAGATCTTCGAGGATGGCGGCAATATATGGGAAGGAATCGTTTTCAAGCACGTCGACGACAAAGCCATACACCTGTAAAGATACCTGCGCTAGCTGGGGTTGAGTTGGCTGAGAGGCCCAAGAGTGTAGATGCGAAAGGATAAGCTTTCGGCGTTCATTGTCGAGACGACCGAAAAGGCTCTTGATCAGAGCAGCGGCCATTTCCCGACATTTGGCAGAGTCGTCATTCGCGATTACCATGACGAGCGCGACGAATAGGAGGTCAGCGTATTCGCGAATGAGGTTTTCTTGAAACTTAGTAACAACGGCGCCAAGCAGCTCCATGACAGACTTTCGTCCACTTTCGTAAACATAGGATAAGTTCTTGGCAAAGAACGTCATTTGCTTGCGAAGTCGGCCTTTACCCTGGGGATAGTCCAGGAGGAATTGAAGGAGAACCCCACGACAAAGCTCCTGGACCTGAGTTGACTGGCTGGTGACCATGATCTCTGACACTTTGTCCATGAGGTCGTAAATCTCTGGGACTACAAACTTCCGGGCGACGATGGCGCGAAGCATGGTGAAGACGGATGCCTGCCGCTCGGGGTCCTCCAAATCCGGTGCAAGAAGTTCAAGAAGGTATACGAGGTCCTTCTCCTTCACCTGAACAGTTGGGCCATCACGAAGAATCGTCGCAAGGGACTTGAAAGCGATTTGAACGACCTCTGACTCGGTGTTGCCTGATTGCTGTATTATATCGAGAATTTGCTTGACGAAGACAGGCAGTGACTTGTCCAGCGAGTTGAGCGGGCACTTCGAAAGTCCCGCCGCCGCCCGCAGCCCTAGCACCAGAACAGGGGCGCTAGTGGAGTACAATGTGTTTCCAACCACTGCAATCATGGCATTCAACCTGGACATGGCTTGAGTGTCGTGGAAGTCGAAGCGATTGCGTCGAAGAGCTGTGTTGAACAGGTCCAGGCCGAAGGCTACGAATCTGTAGCTGGTAAGCAAATACTGGAAAATCGTCGTAAGTGGGCCGTTTGTACTCACCGGAAAGAGTTATTTGCGTAGTGATCAACTTTTACTGCTTCCTGACGCTTGACTTGAACGATTGCATCTGCCTTGGCTGCATGTTTGCGGCGTGGAGCAAGCTGCTTAAGGAAGCGAGCGTTCTGGCTAATTAGAGTGTTGCACAGGACTAGAAGCTCCTGGGGAACGAGGTGCTTATTGCTATTCAGTCCTCCAGCGACACGCTTCAGAACTTCTTCCGCGAGGTTCATCACCTTTAGGGCCGATGTCTCTTGCATGATAGCCTTCAGCGGAGCTAGGAGGCTACTGATCTTTGGTGGAGTGATGAACTTGGCCACGAGAGCGAATGAATCCAATCCCTTCGCCGAAGAGGAGCGGACCTCCCGTATCTTCGTCTTGAAATCTTCGGACTGTACATCTTTGCCTGATTCGCCGAAGATGACCTCCGCAGACACATAGGAGACGTCGTTGACGCAATCATCGAGAACTTCGAAGGCGGCGGCGTGATCGCCTGTCGTGATGTGAACAAGGAGGGAGTGGACTACATATGCTAAGACGTGAAGTTGTGGGCCGCGAAGAAGGGCCGCCCTTAACTCTCGGAGAAGGAGGGGTAGATATGATGCTCCCAGCGCGACTGCTATACGGTTAAGGGATTCTCGTGTCAAGTCCCTCGTCTCTTGGGACCTGCTGCGGAGGATTTGACTCAAGATTGTGAGCAGTCGGGTGACCTGGGGTTCGCGAGTGGCGGCCGGAAGATGTTTTGCGACAGTAACGATACCAACGGCGATCGGAATGCGGGTGTTGTCGTCAGTGTTGGCGTCGTGCTTCTCCAGGTGGTTGAGGAGGTTGGGAAGGAGTCGAAGGTTGACAGCGTCGGCTATCTTTGCAGTCTGCTTCGCTGTGGAAGCGTTCACGATTGGTACAGCTACCTCTTCAAGAACGTCACCGGCATCTACTCCTTCTTCCTCTTCTTCCTCGGCGTTTGGTTCCTGGTTTTCCTCCACGATCTCCTCCATAGGGAAATGGAAATTATCCAACAGGGCTACTAGCGTACGGACGTAGACGCGTTCGGACTCGTCCTTCGCTCGGGAAAGTTTCAGATATTTCTGAACTAGGGCGTAGTACGCACCCCAGCCTAGATGTTTGGCCATACGTCCTGTCGTGAGAATGGCGTCGTTCACCAAGTGATGGTCGATCGACGCCGTTGTTAGAATGTAATTACCCACCAGCGGGACGAATATCTCTGCAAGGGTATTACTGCGCAAATGACCTTCATCACAGTGGTCTGCAAGTCGCCTGAGGGCTCGAGTACGCCTGTGGACCTGAACATGCATGATATTGTTGAAAAAGTTGGCTTCTTCATCACCATCGGCCAATAAGACCTTCATCTCCTGCAGCGACGCAAGGTGCTCGCACTTCTCCACAGCATATGCAACAACGGCGAGTACTTCAGCTCGAACCAACTCGTTCTTCGACTTTAGCCCATTCTTCAGACCTGGATAGAGCATACGATTGAAAGCGACTTCGAAATCGGACGACGGCTGAGAAGCGACTACGTCGATAAAATGGCGAAGCGTAAATGACGCGTTATTGCGGACAGCAAGCTCGGCGGCATCTTGGATGAAGTAAAGCATATTGTAAAGGATGGGCAACCAGTCGGAGCAAGAGAATGTCTTGTAGTTCGTTTCATTCAGGGAAACGAAGGCCTCTAGCCGAACGTCAAAATCGGGTTCGTCCAAGCGTTTTGACGAATATGCGTTGAGCAATGTGACGATGGAAGAGATGTTCTCGAGTGACGTGTCAATCACCGCCAGCTGTTGGAATGCGGCCACAAGGCTGAGCCGAGCTTGACGAGAACGTAGCGATTGGAAGAGTTGGGATAGAAGCGCATACGTCATCTGGTATACACTCGACGACTTGCCGGAAAGGTCAGGAATCAGTTGCATAAGACTTGCAATTATCTTCAAAAGATCGACCTTGACTTTCTCGGGTACGAGCTTCGCAGGCCGTTTGAGCAAGGGCGCAAAGAGACCGAGCAGGGTTGACGCTTGCGATGAGTCCGTCGAGTACTGCGCGATCTCTGAGAGGATGCTAACTTGGCGCTGGGCTAACGGTGACGCGATAGCAGTGATGCCTTTAGTCCGCTGAACCAAAATAGCCAAATTGTTGAGGAGGAGGGATACGTGAGGTCGAACAACTGCATCGCGGATGCCATCGTCCACTGTGGAAGAATCCAGAAGCCTATCGACGATATCGAAGATTCGGGATATAACGGCGGGCTTGACGCTCGGAGCAATGAGGCACTCATAGACCTTAGGAAGGATCTGATCATCATAGTCGACAAGAATTCGGATGTAAGCATCGTCCGTGCTCCACGAATAGAAGAGTTCCAAGAGAGCAGATGGCGCCTGAGTATTTTCTTTGTCGAGAGATGGGAGGCGGGGCGATATGAAGGAGGTGAAGCAAGCTGACATATACGGGGAGAAGTCGAAGCGGACGGGTGAACGGAAGAAATCCGCGAATCGCTTGAGGCCCAGCTGCCTGATGGATCGGACGATCTTAGAAGGTGATGACGAAGTTTCCTCCTTGACGTCTTTGTCCTCCCCAGCCTCCTCCTCGCCTTCATCCTCTTCGTCTGGAGAACCAGAGATTGAATCGACTTTTCTCTGTGCGTCGCCGATGAGGTTCATAGTGGCTCCTATCAGTGCCGGCCAATACTTCACAAGCCTTGGCCCCAAATATCTCAGAACATCCCCGAGTAGGGTTAGGAAACCGCCCCTTTGCTTATCCGTCACGTCCACTCCGAGCTCCTCCACCTCGGTTTGTGACGCGGCGGAGTGCGACCCAAGAGGACGCAGCATAAGGTCAACCAGGAGAGCAAGCTCCTCTTCAGTGCATCCGCCAAGGGCGCCCAGCACAGCTGCTCGTCGATCCGTACCTCCTCTGGCACCTCGCCCTTTTCGTTCCAGCATGACTCCAAAAAGAACACGAATGATTACGTCCACAACCTCTCGCCTTGCTTGTGTGTCGATCAAGGAGAAGTCGAGCGCCGTAAGCGAATCTCGGAAGCGAGTGTCGTCGAGAAAAGCATGTATAGTGTCCTCGTGTGAGAGAAGCAGAGGGGGCTTGTATGTAAGTAAGCAGGTGAAGGCGAGGCTTTGTAAAGCACGGTCAGGATGGGATAGAAGGGAGGTGTAGAGTTCATGAAGGGCATTGGTGGAGAAGAGAGCTTTGGGGTTGGAGAATTTTGAGAACAGAGTGAGCCAGGAGGTGAGTTTAGTTCTAGGCAGTTTGGTGATGGGGTCGGTGAGCGCAAGGAAATGGGGGACAAGAACGCGATTATGCTTTTCAGTGAGTGAAGAGCATTCTCCGAGGGTGGCAAGGAGTTGGGTTTCGTAAGAGTGAAGGTCCAGGCGATCTGTCGATCTTTTGGCCTACAAAGAAAATATCGATTAGTAAACACAGAATGGTTGAGAAGCAAAACGGACCTTCAAAAACTCAGTTTGACCATGCGTGTCATCAAGCCATTGAATAACAACGGCCCGAAGGTTGTGAGCTGACGGATCCCTCCATGAGCGTTCATCCTCCCAAGGATCATTCTTCTCTTCTCCACCATCCCTGTGTTCATCCACATCCATCCATGCCTTCCCACTTTTCTGGTCAGACGTCAAGCCTTTCACCTCCTGGAACAACAACTCCCAAACAAGATCCCCAAATCTCTCCGCGAGCACCCCGAGTGCCCCAGCAGCGGGCGACCAAACTGGCCGCAAGTTCACCTTCAATTGGGCTATTCGACAGTATTAATTAGTTTGATTATAAAGAAATTTGAGATACTTACCAATCAGCCATCGCGCAACGGCATCCGCCCCAACCTCATCTCCATCCTTCACACTAAGACCAACCCTTCCTATGCGTAGTACGCGCTCTCTGACGCCTTGAACATCCAACGACACCTCTTCACCCCGAAGACACCGCCCGAGAGCTTCTTGTACCCCTTCCGACGACTTGACGAGATTCGATCCAAGCAGTCGTAGCGTCGCGAGACGAAGAGTGCGGGAATGTGAGAGGAGTGATACGCGAAGGGACGGATAGATATGATCGATAGGAGTTGGAGTTATGGCTGGGGTGCTGATGATAATAATCAGTAAGAAAAGGACGTAGAGATGATGGGATGGATCAGAGGCATACACTTTCTGAGAAATAGAAACGAGACCCTCCAGAACAGCGGATTCCCCGCCCCAATGCGCCGAACACGTTACCATCCATGACGGTAGCTCAGCGGACACCTGTGAGCTCCACTCTGATGCGTCACGGGTTGCAAGAGCGGCCATACATGCGCCTAATGTCCTTGCAGAGTTCAGATTGAGAGTGCTGTCGGCCTCGGTGTCGACCTGCGCCGCAACCACGAGTATGCCCTTAATGATGTCCACGACGACGGGACACACCGCCGGCGAGAGAAGCGGGGTTAAAGTGAGTATATCGTCCAGTTCCGTGGCCTGGAAAGTATCGCGTACTTACTCAGTAACCTTCTCAATGAAAGAAGGTCGAATTAAAACTTACAGTTTCTATCTCAGAACTTGACTTCCAGGCCCTAAGCCTACCAAGGACCCACTCCTCCACTCGCCCCCGCCATACCACGTCCAGATCTCCAGAGCCAGAACTGGAACCCAACTTCCCAGCTCTCCTGAGTGACGCAAGCAGCCTCAAAACGCCCCTTGGGTCACTCAAACGCACCTCTGGCTTTGCAGTCCACTTGAGGATGAGCGGGAGGGCTACAGGCTTCCATCCACCCCAGGAAAGAGAGGAAAGAGCTCCACTAAGAGAAAGAACGAACCGGAGAATGGGCTTGTTGTGATGGTTTTTGTCTTCAGATGGGAGATTACATGCCTCTCCCCATGCCCGCTGGAGGAACTTCATGCCGGGGCCGATCCAGAGGGGCATTTCAGCTGCTGTAAATGTCGCCGCGCAAAACTTGAGAAGGGCAGAATGCAAGCTCCGTAGCAGTGGTATTTTGGGGAGTTCAGCAAGGAGGAGAGAGAGTTGATTTTCTGCAAGGATGGATGAGTAAAGTACGAGAAGACAAAAGGGTACGAACGGGTCATGCGAGAGCCCTGGCGGACTGCACTTGGGATCGAAATAATCTCAAGCATCCTCCGTAGTCGTTCAACGGCATCAACAGAGGTGGCGTCAAAGCCAGCGACGAGAGCTGTAAACCGTTGCACGAGAAGGTCCGCTAGAGGTGCGAATGCATTGTGATTTTTGACATGGTGGATGAGCGCAGTGAGTGCGCGACGAATGAGAGTATGCGTTACTTCCGGATCTTCACTTGCGAAATGTGTCGTTAAGAGCGGGCCGAACAGGGATGGTGTGGCCGTGTGTAGTGTTTGAGAGACGGACTGGACAGGACCCTTAGCCAGATGCACCAGGTCAAGAAAGAAAGCAAACATACCTTAGACGCAAAAACAACTACCCAAGCAGCAGCATCATCTATACCTGCCGTCTGGTCTGCCAATAGTCGCACTGCTTCCTCTCTAGCGGCTGGCTTCAGCCTTCGCAGCACAGATCCCCACACCTCCGCCATCGCCCTCTGTATTTCGGGCAAGCAACCGGGCAGCGTCGCGCGTACAGCATTCCATGTTTCTTCTAGGAGGCCTGGCGTTGGTACGAGAAGGAACTTGAAGAGTGCTGAAAAGGTCTCAAGGAGTGCTGTGAGCGCTGGTGCTGATATCGACCGCGGTAAAAGCTTCAACAGCCGTGTCAGCATATCCTCGTATATTGGAGCCAGTGTCGTCCGAAGGTCATGCGCCATTTTTTGAATGAGACTAGACGCGATTAACGATTGAATAGCGACGGCACGCGATGGACTCACTCAAGCAAAGCTCTCAGTCCCTCGTCGTCCGCTACTTCATACGCCTCCACCCAAAGCCCGTAGATGTCTTTCCAGTTGTGCAGAAGTAATGGCATCGACGCACATAGTGCATCTGCCTTGTTTGCGAATTTTATGAAGCTCGGAGCGAGGTTGAGTTGCCTCCAGTGGTCCAGAGCAAGGTGAAAGTGGGAATCATGATCCTAGTAGTGGTATTAGATTATGGTAGGTATTGTTTAATGGTACTCACGGAAATTTCATGCTCAAGTTGCGTTTGATTATGTGCCGCAGGGAGGTGAACTTGTTTTATGGTTTCGTTATAAGATTGATGCTATACAAAAGTTTCAATTTCTTTCAAAGAGTCCTAGCTCAGAGTATATTCACCTTAAAACGTTTCACTCTCGGTTTATCGTCCTCATAGTCCGAGTCCACATCCATTTCGAGAGGAGGTTGAGCACAGAGTCGTTCAAGACTCCCAGTTGAATCGTTCACCGATCACAATTTTTGGGAAGGTGTTTGGACTTGGCTCCGTTGCCAAACAGCGTGTGATCCCTTTGAGGTTTTGTTGCGACTTCATTGCATATCTCTTCGAACCATATCGGAATTCGATTTGTTCAAGTATTCATATAGTTGACAGAATGGACTCGGATAGCTCTGAACCTAAGTTGAACTGTTCGATCTGGAGGCCGCGTGGGCTTCTGCTTGCACTTCATGGTTATCCTTAATAAACTGCTCGCACAATGAAGATCATTGGCATATTTTGTTCTCAGTAGAGAATGGAGATCCTCTGATTATGACAGTACTGAAATGCTTGACTAAAATGTCAAGAAAAAAACTGTTTGGTTTGTTTTCCGTTGCCATACAACGCGTGATTCGAATCGACGCGCCGCAGCAACTGCCATCCGCTGTTTTGAGTTGTCTTACAGTGTACACATACTTGGCACTTGCATCGTCCATCCAAGTGCTGTAGCTTTTGTCAACCGACCTCTCATCTCTTGGCTATTATATACAGCATCTTTAAACATCTGGCAACTCTCCATTTGCGCTTTATCGATCTAATTGCTTGAGCATCCTGGCGCTGCCATTGACTAATTAGGCTCGGTTAGGACTTTAAAGATCGCTATCGACCTCAGATCACCTACCGATCGTGTCATTTCGTAAATCACCCTTGGTTCGTCTCACCATCATGTCCCAATACGATAAAATCCTATCGAAACTTGGTAATTTGTCGTCGTGGTCTTCCCAGAACGAAACGGTAAGCTATCAATATATCTAGACTTCACCTCACCTTATTGTGAAAGTAGGCACTTCTAGAGCCCTTTTCCTACATCACTTCGAATCCTGGCAAGGAGATCCGCGGTCAGCTTATCGATGCATTCAATGTCTGGCTTGAAGTCCCCACTCCAAAGCTCGCGGTTATATCGCGGCTCGTGAATATGTTGCACTCGGCGAGCCTACTGTGGGTCTGAATTCTCCATTCTATTCCTTCGATCCAATCATGATCTGACCTACTGCACTGTAGCATTGACGATATCGAGGACGATTCACAGCTGCGTAGAGGACAACCAGGTAACACCCTGCGACAATTCACTGAGGATATCTCTCATTTCTTTCATCTCTTACCCTCATAGTTGCACACAAGATCTATGGCATCCCTCAAACAATAAACACGGCGAATTATGTATTCTTCCTCGCATATCAGGAACTATTCGCCCTCCGCGAGGATTCCTCTGAATCAGGTCTGGGTGAACGCGCCTCGAAGCTCGACGCTATCGTCACAGGTTTGTATGACTTACCTTGAATATTTGAAGGATTTCTACTGATAATTATTAAAAGAGGAACTTCTTTCCCTTCATCGTGGACAAGGTCTTGAGCTCTTGTGGAGAGACTCCCTCCAGTGCCCGACCGAGGAAGAGTACATATCCATGGTGAACAACAGTGAGTTATTTTCTCTATCAACAATACACATACAATGCGACCAATACAATCCTACAGAGACGGGTGGTTTGCTTCGCATCGGCATCAAACTGATGATGGCATGCTCAACACGAAACCTCGACGTGTACGTCCATAACTTCACCAGGAAAATGACAAATTTTGATCGAGTTTTGTCGATAGAGATTACATCCCTCTGGTTAACCTCATCGGAATATATTTCCAGATCCGGGATGATCTGATGAATTTGGAGAGCACAGAGGTATACACCTTATTCCCTACAGTCCTTCTAAGCATCGGTTCATAATCAATATACTCAGTACACACATAACAAAGGCTTTGCCGAAGACCTCACAGAGGGCAAGTTCTCCTTCCCCGTCGTACATGGCATTCACGCAGACACTACGAATCGCCAAGTACTCAGTACGTCTCCGTTTTGCCTCCCTTTAGGTCTTCAATTCCCTCATATATTACATACAGATGTCCTACAAAAGCGTCCAACGACACCGACACTTAAGATCCACACCATTTCGTATCTTCGTAACCACACGAACTCTTTCGAGTACACCCATACCGTACTTGGGACGCTTGAGGTGCAGATGCGTGAGGAGATTAAGAGGCTGGGTGGTAACAGTAAGCTGGAGAAGATCGTGGATTATTTGAGTGTCGAGAAGGCGAAGGAGGGGAAAGAGGGGCAAACATCTTAGATGAAGAGACATGATTGCCTCAAAATTTAGAATTGATGAGAATCAAAAAGGCGACGAAAATCTCATAATCGGATACATCCAAAAACTATCGCCAAATTCGCAGTTGTGAAGAGGCATAATCATCCATTTTGATTCTTGTTGTACAAAACCGTAATTCAAAAGAAAAAGAAAAGAAAATATAGAAAACCGATATTGGTAAGTAATGTAACATAAGGACGACGGAGTGTCGCAGAGGAAGAAATGAATGTGTGATATCAGGTCCACCTTGAACCCACTCAGAACATCGCAGCGACGATCGCTCCCAATACTGCATAAACCGTGCCCTTTCTTGCAACCTCACTTTTCTGAGCTGCGTTGCTGGCTGGTCCACCGGTGGCCGTTGGGAAAAAGCTTGGTCTTACAGGGCTTGCGGTGGTAGCAGTCGGTTGGATGGCGGTCGGACGGACAGAGTTGGAAGGTGGGACAACTCCAGCGCCTCCAGGTGTTCCTGCAAGGCCTGGTGTCCCGGCAGCTCCGGGTACTCCTGCGAGGGCAGTTGATGTGAGTACCTTGGAGCTTAGCCCAGACAAGGAGGACGCAGAAAGGTGGGGAGTATCGGTTGCGTCGGTTGCAGAGCTGGTTTCTGCTCCTGTATCTATTGCCGCATCACTTGATCAATGATATGAGATACCGAAGAGATGAGGAAGTGAAAGAGCGCCTACGTCAAAGCTGGGGCGAGTGAATTGATGGTGGTGGCCACTGCCGGAAGGTCGGTCAGGGCAGCGGTGGTGCCTACCGCTGGATCAACTATTTGGGCATGTGCAAAGATCACGAATGCGAGAGAGGTGGTGCTGGCAAGTGTGGTGAACTTCATAGTTTTTAAGCTGCACAGAGGTAACGAGGGTGGGTGTTATGTTCAAGCTTCGTTGTGGGATGAGATCGCTTTTGGAGTGTAACAAAGGAGAAATGTGAGGGCGGCAAACATGCGGTCTCTTATACCCCTCGAGCACCCCCTTCATTTGTCATGTGGAAATCGAAGGTTGTGGGGCTGACAGCGATTTCGTAGGAGATGTCGCACCCTCTGGACCCTAAATAGCACAGAGGGGCATAAAAAGGAGAAGGGTGGCATAATTATATGTATGCTACTTCCCCCAACGCAGTAACTTGGCTCGATTGACGTCAAGATCTCCTATCCTCCTGCTGTAAGGGCGACGCACCCGCCTGATAAAAAATCAAATGTCAGAGCACTCGCCACATCCGACGACATAATGCGAACAGATGCTAGTACTACATAATGTTTTGAATAAGAAGCACAAGTCACCCTAAGTCAGGAGTGGCGTACCTTATAGGATAATGGTTGAAAGCCTGTGGCTTGAGAGATTTAATACCATATATCCAGTAGGCTCTTGTTGACAAGCCAAAATCGCAGATATGTAAAAGGTCAGAATAGAATCAGTATTCGACGATCGATATGATGTACATTTCACTTGACTAGAAGGGATGAGGCTGGGCAATGGATTTGGGGAGTTGTCGCCACAGCTTGGACCTTGCCTTCATGATCAACCAATCGGATAACAGATCGTGGCTCGGGACAACTCCGCAAGGTAAATGTCACAGCCATGGTCACAAAAAGTTCATTAAACTAGCACTTTGACAGCTGGCTTTTTCATGATTGCGACTGATATCGATAAACGTTGAACGTTGAGTACTTTGAGTGTTTGAGCACCGAGTCTTTGATCTAATAACTTTTACGGGACTTTGGATGCTGATTCCAAGCCGATTTTCAATACTATTTCGAAGCCTCACCTTCCATTGAACTTTGAAGGCCTTTTGGTTATGCTTCGATCCGCGTGTTC
>JABCKO010007960.1:0-43429 GCA_018855915.1 Tephrocybe sp. NHM501043
GTCAGAACCGCTTTCATCGTCCTCTACCTTTACGGGCAGATATGAGGGAGAAGACATATATGTTGTTCAAGCTGATTCAAAGGTCGACACGAATAAGTCGCACTCGCTATCACATAGCGATTCGTGGTTGAACGAATTACACAAGTTTGACAACTACACGTGATCGTTGTGGTGGTTGGGTATGTAATGGTCTGAATCCAAGCTACATAAGTATCGGTGCACACTCTCCTAAGATTTAAACAGACTTTGATGATATCAGATCATGGTCGATCTAATAGTCTTGAACAAGCGCTAAGAGTTTATTGGCTGTTCTAACGAGGCGTTAGGCAAAATAAAATCAAACACGAAGTTCACAGAGAAGATTCAGGTGGACTACACACACAACTGTAATCCTGAGAAGTCGAACTGGTTTCGGGAGCATGCTTGGGTCGAGGTTCAAAACTTACAGTGAATACAACAAGCGGCACACGACGATAGTAATTATCCAATGGATTTTCCATAGAGTGCAGAAATGTTATAGATCTATGTTTCCATCTTCAAAAGCCCCCCATTCAGAAGCAGAAACAGAAACTGTGGTACCCCTTAATCTATCCAAGCAATCGAAGATGACACCCAATGCAATGAGCCCAAAGCTGCATCCACCAAACACTGAGGTGTGGCTTCGACTGTATCCCCATGCCGCCCAGGCAATCGAGAGGCCGTTGAGAAGTTTTGCCTGAGATGCATTAGCTAGGTCTTCGATAATCTGCCGTCGAACGTCTCGAACGAGAGTCGAGGCATGAAGCCGCATCCGATATGTCCTGTCTTTTCTCCAGCGTTTCTGTGAGCATTTGGCCAGGATAGTTCCCGCAACAACTTCAGCTTCAAGGAGCCTGATACCGGGTGTATTTGATAGAGAATGTGTGGCGCAGATGTAATAGAGTTCGTCAACATAGCGTTGGAACATAGCAGGCAGATCTTCAGTGTCAAGAGTTGCATCGAGATAGTGCTCGACTCTGCTCTTGAGACGGAGGGAAATGGGATCGGTTAAAGGTAGTTGTTGATCTTTGTCGTTGGCCGGGGAGATTTTCACGTCTTCCAAGGTGATTGAACGATACAACACTCCAAGCGCACGGCTAGATTCATAGTAGTCTGTGGAGCGTGGTGAGACCACTTCTGCGCCATGCCAGTCAGGTTTACAACGAATCAATGTTCGAGGCAAACGATCACTGTCGATATCTACTGGAATTCCTTGTTTGGGATAGTCTACGGCCTAAGAGCAAAGCTTAACAATACAATAATAATGAAATCACTTAAACGAACGCTACCTGAGAGCAAAGTTGCGCAAGGAATAGGCAATCCTCATCACGAATTCCAACCTGTAAAATGATTACCTTCAATCTTAGCATGCAACCATCTCATGGAAGATTGATCACCTTTGATTGGTCTGTGCAACGCAGGGCACGTCAGACTTCGGAAGCCTACCTGGAAGAAAGGTGAACATACCAGCAATAACCAGAAGTCTATCCGACAACAAGCCCTAAGAGAAGTCAGAAAAATTCTGGCTATATCATTGAATTTGATATACCAAGACATCCGACTTGATATACTCCACTATAAAGTCGCAGATGTCATCGACGGTACTGTCACGATCGATTTCTTTCGTTTTTCCGGGTCCATAATCTGCAGCATCGTCTGTCTCAGCCGGCAAAAGAGGCTCATAGCAGATGATCGAAAACTGGTCGCTGTGAAAGAGAAATTTAATATCTACCGAAAAATTTAGGAAAAGGAGATACCCGTCCACGTCGCCTCCACCAAGCTGTGATGCCAAAGAACGTTTACCTGGGAAGTAATCATGCATCAACAATTGGTGCTCTTGATCTGGGCGGCTCGGACTGACACACCTACAGATGGAAGGACAACTACGTTCTTCATATGTGCAAATAGACAGACCATGCGTTCAGGAGGCTTTCCGATCGCTCGAACACGTTGAACTGTGAATTGAAGAGATGAGAGAACGCTCAAAAGCCACAAAAGAGACGAACCATCGCCTGGATGTGCAACTGGGCTTCTTGAAATTGAACACGACCCTTCTAGCCATTTTGGCTCTTCGGAGGGCGAATCTTGGACGCAGGCTATGAACATGTGCACTTCAGCAGACATTAACAAGCATATGCATGAACACAAACCAAATATATGGCCCTCTGGAAGAGCATATATGTTGTCCATTCCAGCTGCCTGATAAGCTGGCCCTTCGTCCGCGACTCCAACAAGATGGTAACTTTCCGGTACGGGTATCCGAGCGCTATGCTTGATGTCACGTAAGACATCCATCATCGACACTTGACGAAGTTGGCGGAAAAAACTATCGTCAAAGCTGGGAATCTTTTGCCTTGGGTGAAGTTCAAGCCCGAGATCCTCTATGCTGCGCAATAGAGAGGACAAGCGATAAGGGTGCCCGAGACTGTGGGAGTCTAATACTCTGCGAAATTGTTCACTAGAGTCATTGATAGTTCGTGCTTCTGCGACAGCCAACTCTTGCAGTTCGATAAAAGAATCCATCCTCACGCCGAGGCCATCCAAAATCATTATAAGAGGCCTAAAGAAGCTCAGCTCAACTCGAGCGCAGGGTAAATCAAATATTCTCACCGGTTGAGATAACATATATTCGGATGCTCGAAGGACTGTGCAATCTCTATATTTGCGCATCCTGCATAGGAAACAGTAAATTTCCTCATCGATTCTCGTAACCGCATATGAACGCCACTCGGGTGCTTGTCAAGCTGCTCGTCGACTCCGACTACACCTTTGTATCCCAGAAAGCGGATCTGATACTAGAAAAAATGTAAATTTGTCAGCATTAACAGCAGGAACCTAGAAATTGACCAACCGCAGATGGCTGAACAGAATTTTGACCGTAATCGCCACGTCCAGCGCACAATGCAGCCCAAATCCGGTCCCCAAGTGATTTTGATATGGTCCCTACACCATCTGTAAAGAGGTAGGGTTTGGAGCCAAGATCAGCCACCTCTTCCCATTCATTGGCACGAATCTCCACCGACGGATCAGTTGCCGTGAACGCCTGAGCTAGGCGGGCTGCATATTTGGAGGGTTGTCGAAGAAGAATAGTGTCCTTGAAATCACCCAGAGTTTGTCGAATATACTCTGTATTCACCCAGCCCTTCCCAGGGTGGTGGAAGGGATTCATGAACCAAACGGCGTGTTCACGTAACGCTGACGTTGAATATGCCAGAAATTCGAAACGTCTGCCAGCAAGCTCGAAGCCATTCTTAAGGATGCCACCGACACGGTCTTGGAGACAAGTCGAGCCATCAACTCCACGGTCCCATCGATATTGAAGACGATCCTCGTCACGGAAATCCACACGAACAAAATGATCCAAGAAATCCTCATACAGCCTGATAACACGATTGGACTGTGTGGGGTATGGGCCCTCTAAAATTGTCCGTGTCGGGGTGAAGGTTACATGGGAGCAGAGGAAATTCCCTCGTGGCAAGGTCGAGTCACCGACGGTGAAGCCATTTTTAACTTTTTTGAAACACTCTAAGGGTGGTTGCCGAACTGAACGAACTTCAAGTCTTTCATTAAATTGTCGGAGGATAGCGGAAACGTATCGTTCGTTGTGTTTTGGCACCAGGTCTCGAATTTCTTTGAGGAGGACGAAAAGATCCTTAGTATGAAGAAGACCATTGCGTAGAAGGGACTCGAGTTGAAAAGCAACGGACCACGGTAGCTTCTTGAATTCGTTCTGAAGAATATAAAGTGTTTTCGGCGCAAAGAAACCCATGCGATCTGCTTCAACTTTGTTGTGCCATTCAGAACGAATGATCATGCTTTCTGTTAGTCCTGCGATTATGCACATTTCTTTGAATTTAGCAGCTATGTCGATTAAACCATTGTGAAGGAGAATGCGGATATGGTGAGCATATGGTGCCACTGCTTTATGTCCTTCGTTTATCGATCCGATCCTGCGCTTGTACTTGCGGTTGTCCTTTTTGCAGTCACCCGTTAATGATCGATGAAACTCGATCTCTTCAAACACGGGTGGAGTCAGCGTGTCAAAGCAAATATCTGCCGTTGTTTGTGAGCCAAAGATGGTTGTACCAGTGTTTAGTACCCACAGGGATCTCCATCGTACCCAACAGCGATTTTCTGTATGTTGGAGAACTTGATTCCAATGTTTGAACCAACGCGATCCCTCATTTCGCTCCCGAGCTACACCAGTGGTCAGCAAAGAGTCAAAGCAACTCAAGGCTTGCGTACTGACTGTGATTCGAATAAGTTTGTGATCGTACTCAAACGTGAGCCATCCTTCACTGTCGACGTCATACCGGCGTTCCCATTCTACTGAGAACGCGCGGGGTTTCAGAGCCTCCTTGTCGTTTTTAGGATAATCAGACCTATAGAAAATCCCAAATTGTACGACATGGACTCGAAACTTGTCAGACAAGTCCCAAAGCTTCTGCTGATGCTCCTCTTCGATGTCAGGGTCAGCGTAAGGGGTCTTGTCCAATGTAGCTGCATCTTCCGGGCGCGGCGGTTTCCCTGGGCGGAATTTGGTTCGCTTGCCTTCAATCTTCAAAGGGCTGTCTTCCACCCATTTCAGAAACTTGTATCCAATTTCCTTCGTAGGCATTGTCAGGATTCCCGTCCCATCGTTGCCAACGCCCCCCGCTTTGCTTGGATGTAGTCTGACCCCGAAGTTGATTGGGCGATCAACTGCATGTTCATCGCGTTGTCTGGGAGTGAATTCTTTCGAATGGACGACGCTGGCAATAGATCGAGTGACAGTCCATTTGTTCGCGCCGTACGGTAGATTGTAGAGACGAATGTCCATCTTGAATGCACTTGAGTGTTGTCGGAATCCGTCTCATCGATATGGTGTTTCGGACCGAGAGTTGCGGATATCCTGCCCACGTGCCCTCTGAACAAAATCAGAGAACCCAAACCCCATTGCTGGCACTCAACCGATTCAGATTCACATCTTTCATGGAAGTAGCGTTGACTTCGGAGCTTCTCTCAGCGGTTCGATACTTAGTCCACGCTCAGCCACTCCACGCGTACTGCTTCAATTTCGAATGGGCACCAACCTATGTCACTGTCGTCATCTTCATCCCTCTTGGGGCGCTGGTTTTAACGATGCTTGTCTTCTTGTCTTGTTCTAAGGATAGAAGTTGGGAAAAAGAACGTACACAGTCGACCGATGCATTGCTTACCGTCTTTACACCAACTCAATCTGCTTGGCCGGCAAACTACGAGTCTCTATTTTGTAGTGTTGCAAGTACGCGTCGCAACCGATCAGTATTTATATCCGCACCAAGCATTTTGAAGTACATTAAAGACGGGACCATCGAGATTCGACGTCCTACAGATCTTTCGTACCTCTTTCGATCCAGCCTTCAAGTATATGGGTGGTCAATACGTCTTGCTTTGAGTTCTTCTTGGCAGCTGTCCATTTTGTCCTGGATTCTAGTTCCTCCGCTGGCATCAAGCAATGACATCGAGGCAAGAGAGGGATTAACTTATTGAACAATAGCCCTAATACTACTTTTTTCAGCGCTCTCAGGAGAGACTGTCGCCGGGTTCGATCTTCCTTTTGTCATCACGTATATGAGGAATCTGAAACAGCCTTCCTACAGCCATTTTCCCTGACTCCATTCCCTCCCTCAAACAGTCTGATGCGCATGCAACAGAACAAGGTCTCGATAATTTGATATCAGAAGTGATGCAAAGCCCCAATCCAAACCTTTGCCTTGACTTCATCGCATATAAAGACATTGAGACTACCCTGCACTCTTTCCAATCTCGTCTACATGTCAATGCTTCTGGTTCCATTCATTTCACTGCGATCGCAGCGAGAATGAGTTCTCAACTATTCTCCGACACATTCATGCTTTGCTGCATTCCTTATATGCCACGAAAATACCTCAAAAGCCACACTGTCCAACGAACTCCGACGCCATTACTCACATCCCTTCATCATGTTACAAGGGCGTTATCTTCTGGCTTGCCGATTGCGCCGATATCCACTATCAAGAACGTAACACTCCGCCACATTGCAGTTCTACGCTTCTGGCGACTTCAAATGGTTGCCAACAAGATACTTCGAGCGACACTTATCGATGAGTGGGGCGAAGAAGAGTGGAGAGAGCATGTATTTCTTCTTGACTGGGAAACTGCGCTATTTGATGCAGGCTTGCTTACAAGATGGTCTATAGTCATTGAAAGGATTCCTACATGAAGCACAATTGTACGAGTAACAAGAACACGGGTTGATCTCAACCCAAAGCCAATTGTTCGTTGCATGCCAATCAAGGAAAATCCAGCAGCGTCGGAAGGCATCCAGTGACTGTACATACCCGACCATGACAGATGAACGTAGCTCTCGTCGATGAACATGAGGTTTCCTCCAGCTCCAAAAAAATCAGACAATAAAATGCCGATGTAAATCGCAGTCACGATATACTAGGCCTTTGTTCGATGTCGAAACATTAACGAGCTATAATTGAAATATAAAGTAGAAATGAGATTTCTCTTCTTGTCTTTCACGGGGAATGTCTTTTCGGAATCAACCACTAACTTTACGGACAGAATTTGAAGCCTGTGAGATGCAAGGCTTATTCAAACGAAAATTGTGTAGCGCCACAAGTATATAAAGATGCATCCAGCGCTCTGGACCATCTACAGAAAAGCTCTATAAATCAAAATATCAAGGCTATCTATCTGAGTGAGGATATTTCATGGAAAGACGTGCATTAGCGCACATCGAAGTCAGGCAAATCCCAACGTCAATTAAGAGAGAGCTTAGAACCTTGTGAGAGTTAAACACAGTGATCTACGTCGTCGTCGTCGCTCCACTGCAAGTCGAAGTCATCATCATCATTATCGCTGGGAAAGCTAAGGTTGTTGTTAGTTCCCAGCATCGACGCTGGACGTGGAAGGATATTATGCCTGCAAGAATATCAGTTTCGCAACATGAGAGAGAGGATGGAGAAAACTTACTGATCCAACCACTCCTCAAGGCCAGCTTCCCCAGCTTCCCAATCCACTCTGACCCAGTTGTGAACTAATTCACCGTCTCGGTAAACTAGCATAGTCGGGAGCATGTCTAAATCCACATTGTCTTCGTCGACATCGTCCTCTTCCTCGTCCTCTACTCCATATGAATCATCGTCATCGTCATCTTGATATCGCGATCTCGAGGAATGGGATGTTACGGAGGATTTCTTTGCAAACCCCAAGGCAGCTGCCCGTGCACGAAGGAATTTCGTGTCTGGATATCCACGCGCCAACCGTGCCAATGTTCCATCGACAAGATAACATCGCTCTAACGACTGATTTCATAGCGTGTAATCAACTTGGCAAGGGTAGAAAGTCGTAACAACATACCGAATCGTAGAGATGCACAACGACCCATATTCCCTTTTCTTCGTTTTCCACGCCATTCAGAAAGCCCTTTGCGCCTACTTCCCGCAAATGGCCGAAACGCCCATCTCTGACACGTCCAAAGACATCCGTCCTCTCAGCCATGGCCGCTCTTTCCCTGAACACGATCTCGTCCACCTTTTCATCCATGCCCTTCTCCCTCTCCTCTTCCAGAAATGTTTTACCTCCCAAACTACTCTTCTCCATCCTTTTCCTCGCCTCGTCGAGTTCACGATCTCTCTTCTCCCGGTTCAGCCGCTCTGACTCGTCTCGATCCCGAATGACACCTTTGACCCCTGTCCGCCCAGGGCCCATACCTATCGACTCGCCATAGTCCTCCTGCGCCTTCTGGAGGTTCCGGCGCTCTTCGTCAGGGTCATGATCGAGCCCTTGTTCCTCTCTCCTCTTGGCTTCTTCGCTCCTTTCATGTTCATGCCAGCCGGCGTCTGGTGACGGAGATCGAGTGGGCGACGAAGATCGTTTGGGCCCATTGAAAAATTCTCCAGAGAGTATAAGAGCTTCGATATCTGCGTTCTGCACAATTCAGTATTGTGGAAAGTCGAATCTCTTAGATTATTTACCATCTCTATTAACGAAATGTGATGCGGATACGGTGGTTGCACTAAGGTTGATCAATCTAAATTTAGACATTTCTTGGGGATGATTTCGATTGGGACTGATCGCTGATAATTACGGCACATTAGAGTACCTCAAAGCAACAATTACTACTACATTACATTCGTGATTACAGGTATATGATAGTTAGGTCATAAATCATGAGGTGTGATGATAGATATATCATGTCCGTGTCCGGGGCGACATCTTGCTGTCGTTCAGGTCCTTGACATTGAAGAATGTGCTTATGCCAAAGGTGATGGAAAGAAGGCACGATGCAGCTGTTGAAACGTTGTATGCATTGCACCTGGAGCTGGAATGAAGCACCAACAACAGGATAAAGTACCATAGACGTACCATCCTTCGAAACCTCCACTGGGGCACCTTTTTCCAATCATAATGAAAATAAAGGCCGCACCCCATAAAATTAAAAGAGCGACGTCGACAAATGTCAACCTCTTCGCCCAACTCCTTGCCCTCTTCCAATTTTCCTCCATCGCGAGGCCAGCAAAAACACTCTTACGTCGTGGTCTGCGCGCCCTCTTCTTTTTACGATGATTGTAATGTCCTGGAATGCTCTCGTTCCAGCCTCGATCATCTTCCTCTTCTTCACTGCTCTCTTCACGTCTTCCAAACGCTTCGGGATCTACAACAAGATTTATTTGCACATCTCCTCCGTTCGCTGCCCGTTGTTGGTTTCCTTTCTTGTTTTTACCCTTCTTCCTGTCTGCAAGGCCGTTGACGGGTAGAACCATAATCCCACTAGAAAAAGGTGATTTCACGCCTTTGGTCCGCTTCCCGGTGCAACACCAAGGTCGGATAATAAAGAGGTAAACCAAGAGCAAAACGGTGATGACTGAGAGGATGTATAGGACAAAAGCTGGCGGTTTTCCTGCCGGAGGAGGAGGCTCGTTTGTCTTAATGACCTAGGCAGATTTTTAAGCATTAATGAGCAAAGTAGTCGTCGAGTGACAACTTACCAGGGCGGCAAATATCGAGGGAATAGCGGCGGTGAGGGCCAGCGCTATTTGCAAAATCCTGAGGGCAGCGCGCTTTTTCGGGCCTTGTGTAATTAGGTAGCCATTGGCGTTCACCGTACCGACCAAGGGCTTTCCGTGTTCATCTAAGATCTGGCCATCGTCGAGTTCTACAGGTCCTTTATCAACCTTTAGCCCAAACTCGCGCTCAAGCATTCGCATGCGTTCTTGCTTGAGCAAGGAATGAATGGGAGCAGAGTCAAGAGGATCAGAGCTCCAAGGAAGGAGATTCCGTGTAGAGTCATGGCCATGATAAGACGAAGGAACCAACCCGTACGTATCTGATGAAAGATTATCTGGGTCTGGGTATATCTGTCCAGGGTCGAAAGGCGATCGTTTAGAATTAAGACGTGAGATAGGTATTGGAGTGTACATGTCGGGTGGTGATGACGATCTTGGAATTGAGCCAGGTATATCGTACCAATTCCTAGACCATATGGGAAAATGGGAGATGTCGATCTCCGAGTCCTGGGATCGAATATGAGCTTCGGGAAGATTGTGAGAGTGATGAGAGGTATGGCTGTTATATCTGGACGGTGGAGGAAGGGAGAAAGGTCTATGTGAATGAGGCTGTGTCGAGTGTGTATTGGATGAACGTGTTCCACCTCGTGAAGCGAAGGAAGGCAGTTGCGGGGTGTCAATACTGGTCAACGAAAGCAAAGGGGGAGTATGTGGAGGGTATGCAAGGTACTCGTCCTGTTCGCGACTATGTAGAGTTCGTGAGTAATCTGCAAGGTCAAGCGCTTCTACAGATGCGTCCGACGCCTCTCGACGCTGTCGCTGGACAGGATATTCTTCGTATGGACTGAAATTATTTGCGGGATCCCGCGAGCTAGACGCAGTAAATGGCATGGGATCAAATGGCTCTGGAGACCACGGACGCCTGAACTGAGACGATCTTGGGTTAGAGTACATTCCAATTGGCGAGGAAATGTGGAAGGAGGGTTCGTGAATGTCAGTCGTGAATAATGACTAAGACCAGAGGGTTTGACGTTTAACAATAGGCGTACCAAAGTATGACGGGCTAAAGTTAGTTTTACTCGTTCATATGGATTGGAATATTACAGCCATTGAGATGAAGTAAGGACGGGCTGAGGTCTCCAAGGTAAGCGCCGTGGGAACCGATGTGACAGAAACGTGATGTAAATTGATTACACGTGCTGACGCGTTGTTTGTGACTGTGACAACTTTAACCACCAGTTGCCTGGCTAGCGGCTCTCCTAGACACCAATGAAACGCTGCGTGTCGACTGATGAACATATATCCAAAAGGGTGAAACTCTATACGGTTTTCGATGACCCTGAACTAGCGCGGAACCCTCAGGATGTGCTTGCCAACGGCTTGGACGACGATTCAGGATACATAGCCTGCAAGTGCTTCATGACATGGCGACCTACAAATAGAAAACACAAGGCAATTCTTGAAACGATGAGGACCGTGCCTCGTCTTCGTTTCGACGTTGAATTCGCGGGCGCCTGTATTCCATTCTTTTCAAACATCGAACTCAAGGGCCAGGATGAACTACTGCTGGCACTCACGTCCGCACAAATAGAATCGGCCACAGTATCCCAAGTTTGCAACATACCCCTGAAATTGATATACGAGGAAGGCGTTATCATCAAGTTTGTGAAGCGCAAAGGTCCTTGTATCATTGTAGATACTTGGCGGTGTGCGTTCCTCCCTTTTATATCTAGAATTTATAGCTAATTTTGCACTGTTTACCCAGTGAGCGAAGACGCCAAAGCGCACGAAGACTCTTGGTTTCATGATCCGATTGATTTAACAGGGAACATGGAAATACCAAGCGCGCTATCCTCTAAGGAGCAGCTAAACACTGGCTCTGCTTCAGTATCTGAGCTATCTCATGCTTCTGCTCCTGTTCCTATGCTTGAGACTGCTCCTGCGAAGCCCATGCATCACACATCATCTATTGAAGCGATACAAGACTCCAAGCTTCTCAAAAAAGAGAGGAAAAAACTTCGGAAGAAGGAGAGGGCCCTCCAAATTGCTTGCAATTCCGGGAGAGAGAAAGAGAAAACAGCAGTTGGCGGTGTTTTTGCAGAACCTACACCATTGGCCACAGTCGTCCACCAAAGGACTACCTCTCATACAGCTGACGTTCCTGGCTCTGACCAGAATTTCCCGCGCCTTGAACCACATCTGTCGCCCAATCAAACGACGGCCAAGGCCCCACCAACAGGCACCATTGCCCTTGTGACACCTGCAGTGAGTATGATGTCAGCTTTTACATCCATTTATCTAAAGAATTCTTGATGTTTCCAGGAGCAGTACCATCATTTGGCAGCCTTGGATGACGCTTTCGCTCTTATACAATTTAATGTAATCGGTGTTGTCGTCCACGCGTCAGCGCTGAAGAGAACTAGCACAGGAGGTGTGTAACTCTAGTTCTCACCGTGAAAGTTGTACATAATTTAAAGCTTCCCAGATTGGAGCTGCAGTCTGAGGTTGGCTGATCCTAGCAATACTGTCGTCGACAATCTCAACGGTCGTGAAGGCTTTGTGATCAATTGTTTTACGAGCAAATATGAAGGCTGGATCCCACAGCCTAGTATTGGAGAGGTTCTCGTCATGCAGGATGTCAAAGTACGTGGCTCTAATGTATACACGAGACAGGCGAATTAAACCAGGCTAATTCAACCTATCAAGTTCTCGATGCACCACAGATATCCCATGGGCATTGGATATCATGGCAAGCTGAAATGGGCTATATATTCACCTTCATCCGGGAGGATCTGCCATAGCAATCTGAAGGACACGCCCAAGTCAGACAACCTAGCAATGGGAGGCGGTTATGCTTTTTCTCCTTTCTTAAATCCGGATGAAGCAGCAATTCGGTATTGCATCAAGATGGCAGACTGGTGGGCAGATGCCGAGAAACGGAGGAAAAGCATCGCCACAGTTCACCAGGTCGGGGCGACCAATTTCTCTCTCAGTCGTCAAGGCCGGCAACATAGGCTCATCTCGGAGGCCAGCCCTGATGCACCTCCCTCAGGATATTTTGACTGTGTCGTTGAGGTAAGGATGATGGCAGCCTATTCTTCTGTATTCTGTTTAAATCAATCCTTACTGCAGGCCTTAAATGTGCACTCGAACGACAACGGAGTTTATAGCTTGTATGTTACCGATTATACTATCAATTCCGGTGTTGCACCAGTTCAGGCAGAATGGTGCCCACCAGGGCTTGGCGACTACGTCCTCAAAATTGAGGTCTGGGACAATGCTGTGGCAAAAGCTCAGACTATGTACACTGGGGAGTATTATTCCATTGGGAATGCTCGCATGAGGGTCTCTCGGGGCGGGTATGTCGAGGGCAAAGTCGTCGAGGACAAGATTCGGCGGCTGGACGATGCAGACATAACCCATAATGACCACTTCAGGAAATTGCTTGAGCGAGTCTCATTTTCTTCGGCACATAATTTTCGCTCACATTGGTACAGACGCAAAAAGGACTGGCAAACTGCAAATCAAGGTGCAGAGCAACATGACGAGTTCAAGTATCAGATTGTCAGCGAAGCTGTTGAAGGACGACACTTTCACTGTGTCGTAGAGGTCCGTTACTTGTCTAGCCCACAACGATCGGGGCTCACCCACTTTTACACCACAAGGTTTTACACGCCAAGTATGCAGGTGATGGGGCATCCTGCATTTATGTCACCGATTATACATCTCGCAGCGAACTCGTCACAGGCATGGTGCAGAACAGCTGGGGTGGTGCCGGCCTTGACGGGCGCATTTTGAAAATAGTCCTATTCAATAATCAAGCCGAAATGGCGAAAACAGTTCAAGTTGGATCGTTCTACGATATCAAGAAGCTCAGGTTAAAGCAAAGCGTCACTGCTAGAGAGTTCCAGGGGCATCTCGGAGGGGCTGAGCGTCTGATACACCTGCGTAATCCAAATAACGCTGTCGACGATGAGGGGCTGCTGCAAGCGTTGAAGCAGTACGTCCTCTTGAACTCACGGCCTATCAAAAGCTGAGCTGTGTTGATTGCAGGCGTAAAGGAGAATGGGAGCAAAGCTTAGGAATATCTCAGATGTCTGTCAGAACCCACGTTCCTGTCGACCCTTACACCACCGCCAGCACGAGTCTTCCCAACAAAACCGCTATGAGCTCTGCAAAGACTATTGTAGAACTACTGGCCAGCAAGAAATGCCCAAACAAAAGTCGGATAGTTGCCAGAGTTGTTGACTTCCATCCGTGGAAACTGAGCGAAGCGTTCTATACGCAATGCACTCGATGCAAAAAGGAGTGAGTGCTTCGACCTGACTAGTTGATGCGTGTCATTGACGACGCTTCAGACTTCCAGAGTTGCAGAAGGCTTGCTTTGACTGTGCTGATAGCGACAAAGAGTATGTCCGTTACAAGTACCAGATGTACTGGATGCTACAAGACAAAGGCAACAGTCAGCTGCAGGTTTCTGTCCACGACGGGGTACGATATGTTGATCCTGCTCTCTTTTGACCCTTGACCGCGCTGAACAGTTACGCTTTGGCAGTCATTGATCTTCGAGGGCCTTGAGAGGGGTGATCTTGGAACAAATTACAAAGTATATCAAGCACTTTTAAATCGCTTGACTGGCATCTTTGGCGATCTCTTGAAAATGCATTCTGGACCGAAGCCAGCAGAAGGTGGCACATTGCCACTTCTTGATACTCCAATGCTGGCCATGACAGTCGACAGCTGGGAAGTAGATGGGAAGCGTGCTTACTGTTTGGCCGACTGTGACCTGCCTGTGGTTGGATGACGGATCCGTATATTCACTTGCATTTACTACCTTCATAATACGAATTTCATAGCACATATCTTACTGTACGTGGTAAATCCAATCATCTGTCTCTTTCAGAATGTGATTGGGGCATGTGGGCTCGCGTTGAGATTTGGGTTTCTCAAAAAGTTGGGTTCACCTTGTCAACTTAATGGATGAACTAAGTGTGAACTACCACATTTCAACCTTCGGCATGAAACTTCTCGTTCGCTTACCACCATGAGAAACAACCAACCACTCATCCAACGTTCTCGCTGGACGGTGGCATATCATCCCCATGGTCCATGCACATTAAGGTGGTGATCCAACGGCTGACGGATTAGTGTTTCACAGCCATCGCTATTTGATGCACAGGATTTGATGGAAACAATGGCTATAAAGCAGCCCTTGAGCTCCCCAATTTGATTCCTTGACATTGTTGTACAATGCTACTCCCCTTGACGCTGGTCGTTTCCCTCCTCGCATCGAAGTTTGCCCTTGGTGCAACCACGCCGCGGACGTATGACTCCCATCACTACTACGCAGTGGAGTACAATCCCAGGGCTTACGGAGGTGCATCGCTGGACGATGTTATGAATACCTTGGGAGTGGAAAAGGTTGAGAAAATTGGTTCGCTTGAGCACCACTGGTTGGTGCGCGCCCTCAAGCCCCCTGGCTCTGACTTGGTTCCCCGTGGAGAAGGTCATGAGGTACAAGACCCCGTCATGAACAAGTTCCGAATGCTACGTGGCAGGGCTTCTTCTCGTCTTTCAGCCCGGTCTGAAGAAGGCTTGCGCGCCCGCGAAGTCGTAGCCTCCGTCAATCATCTCGAGAGGCAGGTACTGCGGCAACGGACTAAACGCGCACCACCTGCAGTTCGACAACCTGCTTCTGTGGAAAGCGTGAAGCAGCGCTTTGGTTTCAATGACCCTGCCTTCCCTCAGCAGTGGCATTTGGTCAATGACGAATATCCCGAGCATATGATGAACGTCGCCCCAGTCTGGGAGATGGGAATCACTGGGAAAGGCGTCATTACCGCTATTGTGGACGATGGGCTGGACTACACCAGTGACGATCTATCCCCCAATTTCGTGCGTTGCAATCGTAATTCAAGCCTATATCCTTATTGATTTTGAGACAGGACCCTGTTAACTCTTATGACTTCAATGATCACCAGGCTCTCCCTTATCCCAAGAAAGCTAACGACCACCACGGTACACGTTGTGCTGGTCAGATTGCTGCCGCCAAGAACAATGCCTGTGGGGTTGGTATTGCTCACGACGCGAAGATAGCCGGTATCCGCATCCTGTCAAAACCAATCAGCGACGTAGACGAAGCCGTTGCTCTCAACTATGGGTATCAAAATGTATCTGTGTATAGCTGTAGTTGGGGCCCTCCAGACAACGGGAAAGCGATGGGCGCCCCTTCCTATCTCATCAAGAAGTCAGTCGTCAATGGCATCAACAACGGCAGGGGAGGAAAGGGGTCGATTTTCGTCTTCGCCAGCGGCAACGGAGGAGGATACGAGGATCAGTGCAACTACGACGGATATACGAATAGCATCTACTCCGTTACTGTATCAGCTCTCGACTACAAAGGAAAGCACCCCTACTATTCAGAGGCATGCGCTGCCAACATGATCACGGCGTACAGTTCGGGAAGTGGCAATCATATCGTACGTGTCTTTTCATTCCACTCATGAGTTTCCTAATTTCGCCAAACCTTAGGTTACGACTGACAAAGGCAAGAACGAGTGCGCGACAAACCATGGTGGGACCTCCGCTGCTGCTCCCAACGCGGCTGGAGTGTTCACCTTGGCCGTCCAAGCCCGGTAGGTACTACTACCAATCATATCCAACTATCCTCATGATTTCACCAGACCTGAGCTCACCTGGCGCGACATACAATACTTGTGCATTGAAACGGCCAAGATGGTTAACCCCGAGGACCCTGACTGGGAGACAATCGCCTCAGGCAAGAAATTTAGCTACAAGTATGGCTACGGTGTACTCGATGCCTTCAAGTTCGTCACGGCTGCTCAGAAGTGGGACCTAGTGAAACCCCAGTCTTGGTTTGACTCTCCGGTGGTGCAGCTTGAAAACGGAAAGCTCGATGTCTCAAAACGCTATTCCGGCGGTACGCATATTGGACCCAATGGTGTGACGAGTAAAATCACGATCACTAAGGAGATGCTCAAGGAGAATAATTTCGAGACGCTGGAGCACATCAATGTCCAAGTCTGGATTGACCACACTCGAAGAGGAGATGTCGAGGTTGAGCTCGTTAGCCCAAAGGGTATTAAGAGTATCCTTGGGAAGAAACGATCGGGTGACGATTCAACGAAAGGTTTCCCAGGCTGGGTTTTCATGTCGATCAAGCACTGGTGTGTTCGCAATGTTTGTTTCATCTTTGACTATAATCTCATATTGTCGTTCCAGGGGCGAAGACCCTGTTGGTGACTGGACGATAAGAGTCTCTGACCAAAACTCCACGGATGAGGAAGGAAGATTCCTTGGCTGGAAGATGAAGTTCTGGGGTACTACCATCGACCCCTTGAATGTCAGAAAATTTGAGGTTCCTGCTGTCGACCACGTTTTCCCTCCCGTCAACGACCCCCACAGACCAGTCGTCTACATTCCCAGCGTCACTACAGAGCACCAGAAGCCAACAGCTTTTCTTCAGGTCGAGACCGCGACGCCCACAGCCACTTCTTCCCTGCATACCCAGAGCCCCACTGGCCACACGAAGCCCAAGTCTAGCGAATTCTTTAACCAAGTGTCGGATCTGGTCTGCTCACACAAGACAGTCGTCGGATGCCTCATCGGAGGTTCACTATTATCTGTGATCGTTGCCGGCATCTTCTTTAGAGTACGCCAACACAGGATGATGTCGAACTATGCTTCACTCCAGGATGACACACATCCTGCAAGCGACACAGGTGCTGGGTATGGTGCAGAGCCGGCAGGTTTACTACCTTCTGCGGGCCGTCACCCACAAGATCGGGTGTCAGTGGGACTGGGATTCCATTCCAGCTTCCTCGATGACGACGATCTCTCAACAGCATCGACAGTGCGTACACCCAAATACCGAGATGAGCCTGTGCCTCCAAAGTCGAGTAGACCCGTCCCAGAGGTTTTCATAAACGACAACGCTCGGGCGTCATAGAGCCTTCCACTATTCTGTGATACCTTACCATATAATATACAGAGTCTACATATGAACAGAAAACTCGTTTGTCAATGTTGAAACGTTTGAAAAATGTCATGTTGCCAATTGGTGTGAGCGGATCGACGGGGCTTGCCGAAATGGGCCAGTCAGTTGTCACTTGCCAAGTGACTGAAAACAACATTTGTGCCATCTTTATACCTCTCTACGCAGCGCGGACCTTTACCCCGCAGTCTTCGCCATGAAGCTGCCCTGGACTCTCGTCCTCGCCCTCCTTCAACAATCCGTTCTCTCCCTTAATCCCGCAAAGCGCTCGTACAGTACACATAACTACTATGTCCTTGAACATGAACCGCTGGCAGGAGCATCTTTGAAGGAGGTTGCAGCTGTGCTTGGCGTTGAGGTTGTTGAGCAGGCTGGCCAACTTGACAATACCTGGCTTGTCAGAGCGCCAAAACCAGACTTGACCTCACGGAGCAACGACCCCGACTTCGATCCGGTCATTGACACGTTGAACAACCTACACCAAACAGTCAAGGCTGCAGACAACGCGCACTGGAAATCGCGTTCAGCGGAAGCTGTTACTGCTCGAGCGGTCGCCTCATCTACTCGTTATCTCTCACGACAGACACTACGCAGACGGACAAAACGTGCACCACCACCCATTCAACCTTCCTCTGACGGCGTCGCTGCACGTTTTGGCATCACCGACCCCATGTTCTCAAAACAGTGGCACTTGGTCAATGACGAGTTCCCGGAACACATGATGAACGTAACTCCAGTTTGGGAGATGGGATTCACAGGCAAAGGCGTCATCTCTTCTCTCGTGGACGATGGTCTTGACTACACGAGCGAGGACCTCAAAGATAATTTTGTAAGTCGTTACCTCAGTTTACTTTATATCCTCTTATACTAAGTGCTACAAGGATGCTGAAGATTCGTATGACTTCAACGACCACGAAAAGCTGCCAACCCCAAAGAAGTTCGATGATCACCATGGAACACGATGTGCTGGCCAAATTGCAGCAGTGAAGAACAATGCATGTGGGATTGGTATCGCTTACGAATCCAAAGTTGCAGGCGTACGCATCCTCTCAGGAATGATCTCCGACGTAGACGAGGCAGCTGCACTCAACTACGGATTCCATAACGTGTCCATTTACAGCTGCAGCTGGGGGCCACCTGACAATGGCCAGGCGATGGAAGGGCCTGGATATCTTATCAATAAGGCTGTCGTCAACGGAATCAACAACGGCAGGGCTGGAAAGGGCTCTATCTTCGTTTTCGCCAGCGGGAATGGCGCAGCTAGCGGCGATCAGTGCAATTTCGATGGGTATACCAACAGTATTTATTCTGTAACTGTGTCTGCTGTCGACTACAAGGGTTTGCATCCGTATTATTCTGAGCCATGCGCAGCGAACATGGTCGTCGCGTATAGTTCTGGCAGTGGCAAGCATATCGTGCGTATGCCACAACCTATACAGTTCTTTCATTGACCAAGATATTTAGGTAACGTCTGACAAGGGGAAGAACGAATGCACGCAATCTCACGGTGGGACTTCGGCTGCTGCCCCGAATGCTGTCGGTGTCTTTGCTCTGGCATTGGAGGCTCGGTATGGTTACAACATCCATTATGAAGGATCTTCAATCTGACACTTTCCCTCTTCAGCCCCGATCTGTCATGGCGAGACGTTCAGCACCTGTGTGTCGAAACTGCTCGCAAGATCAACCCAGAAGATCCAGATTGGGAGGCTACAGCAAATGGCCGACCTTACAGCTACAAGTACGGTTTTGGTGTCTTGGATGCGGCCAGATATGTTGTAGCGGCCCAGACATGGCAACTTGTCAAACCTCAAGCATGGTTCGAAACCCCGGCAATTCAGCTCAACGGCGGTACTATGGACGCGGACGAAAACTATTCTGGCGGTCAATTCATTGGCAAAGGCGGTATTTCTAGTGTCATTTCGATCACCAAGGAGATGCTTCTTAAAAACAACTTCGAGGCTTTGGAGCACATCAACGTCAAAGTTTGGATAAACCACAAAACACGAGGAGATGTTGAAGTCGAGCTCATAAGCCCCCGTGGCATCAAGAGCGTTCTTGCAAAACGGCGAGTTGGTGATCGCGCTACTACTGGATTCCCTGGATGGAAGTTCATGTCTGTCAAACATTGGTAACTACTCCTTTATGCATGGCTGTGCTCCACATGTATTAACCATTTAATAGGGGTGAAGATCCTGTCGGTGACTGGACAATCGTTGTCACGGACCAAGAAACACCAGAGACCAGCAACGGTACATTTTTGGGGTGGAATATGAAATTTTGGGGATCGACTATTGATTCCGCGAAAGCCTTGAAGTTTGAGGTTCCTCTCGTAGACAACGTCCTTCCTGTTCACATCATCCCTCCCATCTTCCCAACACCCACCCCGACGTCTACGACGGTTTTTACCAAACCTACTGCGCATCTCCCCGACGATCATGGTACAGCACCCGGTGAAAACACGAACCCAGCGTTTTCCTCTGCATTGCCTAGCCCGACCGGCACACCTCTTCCCTCTGCTGACGTTGGCTGGTTCCCCAGCCTCTCGAATCTCGTAGCCAACCAGAAGTGGTTTTTCGGAGCCATTGGTGCGGTTGCATTGTTCGCAATAGGAATGGGAGTGTTCTTCTGGCGTCGACGCAAAGCACGTCTCGCTCATTACAACGCCCTGCCTGCTGGTGATGATCTTTCGATGAGCGCTTTGGCCACCGGACATCGGAGTACTATCGCCACAGGTAACCGTCCGACAAGGGAGCTATACGATGCTTTCGGGGAAGTATCAGATGATGACGAAGACGCCGATGAGGGAGCAGCTCTTCGAGGAAATCATCCCCATGAGCCTGTTGCGCGTGGATTGGGTTTCCATTCTGGGTTCTTGGATGATGAAGAACCTTCGACTGCTGGCGGTGTTTCAACCCCCAAATATCGTGACGAACCATCGCATGGGCCTGACCGAAGAGATAGCCCAAGTCGAGCATCTAGCCCGGTTGACAGTGGCGGGAGCTGGGAACATGCCTCATAGAGTCATAGAGATACAGGCCCCCTTGCAATTCTAGCCCTTTCCATGTATCATAGCACCGCACTCACTAAGAGCATTTCACATTTTTGGGCAGATTTATGTACTCTTTTCGACTTATTTAAGTATTCAGCGTGATAGAGCGGCATCGTTGCAGCAACAGGCATAAGTTATTTACAAAGTACATAAAGCAAGGAAAGCCAAGTTGATCACTGTAAAAGTACAAAAAATGGATAGCAATGGACAGGTAGTATAAAACGTTCGTGATCAACCGACGATGCGGATCTTAGAACCGTTCTTGACGATAAACAGAACTTCCATCGCCTCATACTAGCAAGTCTTGATTCAGCATTGAGAACATCTCGATGGAATATCAAACTGACCTCAGAGATGGTTTCCATGAGCTGAGCTTCAGTGAAACCGGCGTTCATGACCCTAGCTCGGATGTCCACCATGGAAAGCTCGTCATCGTCATCGTCCGAGTCGACATCCATGTCGCGCTCCCCAGCTGGGCCCTTGCCGAACTTCTTTTGTCGCCTCTGAGGGCGTCGTTTAGGCGTTCTATCACTCGAATGCATCATACTCTTGATGAGGCGGAATATCTGGGAGGTGTTGGACCTATCGGGCTCATACTCCTTGTCCGTATCTTCTTGTAGACTCTCTTTGCTGCAAGACATGAGCCGCAAGGCCTCATCCACATCATCACGTTCAACAACGTCGGCACAACGGAGACGAGCGAGCGCTTGGGACAGGCGGAGGATGCCGAGAAGGGTTCTAGCAGAGGTATAGGAATGAGACTTATTTTGTTCCTCTTCTTCTTTGGACACTTTGCGAAGGCGAACATAGGAGTCCACGACGTAGCTGGACACTCGTGGAGGTATGACCGGGCGTTTAGTGCGAGCGCTGGCGATGTAATGCCTGGAAATCATGATGAATGAGAGGAGCGTCGCAAAAAATTTGGTTTACCTCATGATAAGAGGATCAATCACATCATACTCTAAGGCTGGATGGTGATTGTGCATGTGAACATATGTGATATGCTGGGCAAGGCGTTCGTCGTCGTCTCTTGAAGGTTTGTCGAGAATCAAAAATAGCAAGTCGAACCTTGATAACAAAGCAGCAGGAAGATTGATGTTATCGACTGGAGAGACTTTGGGATTGTAGCGGCCATATAACGGATTAGCAGCTGCTAATATCGATGTCCGAGCATTCAAGGTGGTCGAAATGCCAGCTTTGGAAATTGAAATGGTTTGCTGCTCCATGACTTCGTGAATCGCTGTTCGATCGGCCTCCTCCATTTTGTCAAACTCGTCGATACAACAAATTCCATTGTCCGCAAGGACAAGAGCGCCGCCCTCTAGGACCCTGATAAGTCGAAATCTTTGTAAGGGATCAATAGACATACCTAACACCATCTCATCCGTCACAGGATCCCGCATGACAGCAGCCGTAAGACCGACACCAGATGAACCCTTTCCAGTGGTATATACGCCTCTGGGGGCGACTTTGGATATATATTTGAGAAGCTGCGATTTGGCCACACCAGGGTCGCCCATTAGACAAATATTTAAATCTCCTCTGATCTTCATGCCGTCCCCAGTGACCTTCGTTACGCCTCCGACGAGCAACAAGATCAGAGCCTTCTTGACATCCTCGTGTCCGTAGATTTCGGGTGCTATACTCTGAGCTAATTTTGAGTACAGTAAAGGATCGCGCTTGAGTTCCGCGATAGCTCGTTCGATCTCTGGTGTTGTCTCCATTTCGTTATACTGCTTTTTGAGTTGGTAGATGTGGTGGACTTCGAGGTAGGTATCGGTCAGCAGGCCTGCGCGGATAGCCTGGAATCCGGTATAGGGTATAGGGAGGAAGATGCCACCTAAATGTACGACATCTCCAGGATTCATTTGTCTTGTCAGAGTTCCGTGAACATGAACTGTCATCGACCGTGGTATGTGACCAACAGGTACTTGATCGGCCTGTGATATATGTAAGTAAAGCCACAGAGTAAATGTGCAGATTGTGACTCGCCATCTCCTGTATTTTAACTTCCTGGAAAGGGCTAAAGCGGCATGCTCGCGTCTGCATATGCAAGGAGCCCTTGATCCCATTCTTTTTGCATTCGGTTTCGTTTTCGCAATCCAGTATGGGAGAGAAGGACTTGCTGTGGATTTCTTGGAAAGTCTCCGAGCCACAAACATCGCATGTATATGCGTTAACTTGTAGGAGGGGCTTCACTTCAGAGACGCGAGTGACGATACCTCGAACGGTAATCAAATGTCCGAGGTGAACTCCCCTAACGTCCCGCACTGCCATCGCAATATCACTCTTCAGTGGCTGGAAGCATAGATTACTGTTGGGCGCGCATAAAGCTGAGGACTGGGAAGCAGGCGTTTCACACTCACTATCTCCGTAATAGATGATTGGGGAATCTAGATGCGGATCCTTCTAATTGCTCGTTTCGCTCACGACGCTGGTGAAGAATCACATCAATGACCTCGTCTTGGTCGCTGATATCCTTCGTCGGCAGGGGCATGAGCTTATCGACGACTTCACTGAAAAGTAGAACGTATCGACGCGTATTGGTGCGAATGCGGGAGACGAGCTCGGACAAGGTATTTTCATGCTGTTTATCTCGTCAGATGGCAATGAAATACACGTTATAATTAAGCATACTGTGTAGATATCTTCTAGCTCAATCGAGAGCTGCTGCTGCTCCCGGTTGGCGATTCGTTGCTGAAGACCATCGCAAGTTTCAACATGGGAAAGTTATCAGGCCAATGGTGCGCGTACCAATTGGTTCATATATTTCGAGAAAACATTTTCTTGCCTTTCACCATCCGCGCCAATATCAATATTAGCAAAATCTTGGACTAGGTCTTTTTCCTGCCCCTTGAACTTGGAGAGAAAGTCCGTGATACGGTCTAAAAGGAAATTGTTATTAGTTAGAGAATTATTTTAAGGGAAAAGACGCGCCTTTCTCGTCTTCGAATGATATGGAGCTCTCATGGCTGGAGAGGGACATGGTTGGGTTGAAGGAGAGACGCGACGTCGGGGTTTGAAATAAACAATCACTCCTTGTTGAATGTTCATGATCAGCACTTGATGCCCACACTTGCAGGAATCGGCCTCTTATGAAACGTCAGTACTTTCTATGTGTCGAGATACCTCAGCGCCCCTCTTTCCAACAAAAACAGGTTGCGCCTTCGCCGCCCTCCTCGTCCTCCTGTCTAACGAAGAGAAGAAAGGTATGGGCGCGCTCCAAGTTGAAGCATCAAGGCCTTCAGTGACCTGTGTCTTTTAGTTAAACCTGCCTAATTCCCCCACGGTATCTGATTTTGAAGCCGAGGGCGCAGACAATTATTCGCGCTGTTCTCCTACCGTTTCCGATTTCATCTCAAGCAATGACTTGGATACCCTTGCGCCCTTGGACGACGATACACCAACTGCGTCGGGTTCCAACGTGACTTTAGAAGGCTTGAAACTGAGCCATGGTATGGACGAATTATTGTTTCATAGCATTTGTGAATTTGACATTAGAATTGTCGATTTTGACCGTCAGATGCGAAGTTTCACGCGGCCTCTGTGAATGAAATTCCAGAGGACGAAGCAATAATATACAGCGAAACGCCTCCAGAAAATATTGAGGAACAGCAGGACGATGTCCCAGTTCGTGTCCTGGACGACTTCGCCGTCTTTGACGTGTCTAGCAATGAACTTGTCCCAATTGCGCAACTGTACTATCAGAATTCACGCACATTTAGTGCCTCTGGATTAGTGAGGGCATATGTTTGTGACCAAGGCAATGAGGATGAAGAAGATTCAGAGGATGATGAGAAGAATTCTCGAATCCGACTCTCCACCATTCTCAAGTTCGATGTTCACAGCATCTCCGAAGAGACAGGAGACTTGGATAGGTATGTCTTATACAAACATTTGTCAATCCTTCTTTAATCTTTCCACCAATTTAGTAAAATCTACCTGCAAACCAAACATGCGTGGTACATCCTATCTATACCCTCTCAGCAGTACAAGCCCTTTTACGCACCCTTCTGGATCCAACACCGGGTCTTACACGCCCTCGTGAACCTTGTCCTAAGAAATCCTCAAGCAACTTTCGAAGAATTTACAGAATCCTTTTCGGATGTTAACGGCGACGAGTCTGCTAGGGAGAATGCCATTGCCTCGGTTCATGTTCTGGGGAGGGTAATAACGGAGGCTGACATTCAATCGGACGATGTAGTAAGTTATCGATCTTTCTCTGCATCTACCCATTATGCCTATATACCAACTCGTATAGAAAGCATATGCTACGGCTTTGTTTCCTGATATATGCGGACAAGATTATGGACTTGACATCAGAAGGGTCAATTTGGCCACTGAGTATCTAGACCTGGATCTGGACGACTATTTAGCGCAAAAGGGGAAGCCGAGACGTCAACGAAAGTTTTCATCGGATGAGGAACAAGAGGTCCTTAAGCATAATACATCAACTTTTGTCACACCCAAAGTTTCGCAGATTATGCGAAACCTTTTCAGTGTCCCTCTTGACGTTGCTGAAATCCCAGAGATCGAGGACGACACTGATATTATTGCTCAAATAGACAATCTCGTGGCTCATCATGAAGACCCGACAAGTATGAAGTGGGGTGCAAAGGAAAATGGGTTGTACAGAAGCATAATTATGGATGGTGTGGAATATTGTGTAAGTTGATTTTGATCCTTCCATTGATGTCTTGTGCTGAAATGGGGTTAGGTCGGTGATGAGGTTATGGTCAGTCCTGGCACTGACGAAAATGGCAAAGCGGCTCAGGTCTCCAAAACCGATGCATGCCAATCCCCAAATACATATGCCAACCGGCTCTGGTAAGCACATGCTAAATTATGCTTGTTTCATGTGAAGTTGAAAACCCGAAGGTTCTGTAAAATATGCTATTTTTTTGAGAAAGTCGTGGACGGCAAGAAGATCAAGATGTTTCACCATCAGTGGCTAACGCATGGTTCCAAAACCATCCTACAAGAAACGGCACATTCAAAGTCACTCTTCTTACTGGATGGCTGTGATGATAATCCGGTTGCTGCTATTTTCAAAAAGTGCAACGTCACCTGGTTGAAGCCAGAGGATAAAGAGCTTCCCGATGACGGCGCACCAAATTCAAATGACTTTCATTGTTCGTGAGTACAAGAAAGCATTATTTTGGACTCTCAGGTGTACTTAAAGTTGCTACAAGCTTGATATATGATGAAGCAGATGCACATTTCATTGACCTACCATCAGATGAGGAGATGAGTGACCTGTTACAGGGCGAAAAACCCTGCTTGTCATGTGCAATGCGTAAACAGAGAGAACAATTGGATGATCCGGTTGTCTTTGCTGATGGATATTTGCGACATGGAATTAGCTATCATGTCCATGATTTTGTGTATCTTCGCCTAGGCAAAGAGACAGCTGGTCTTTTGGAAATTGGACAAATCACCAAGCTTGGGTCACCACAAGCACTCGACGAGTTTAAGATCACAGTGCGACTTCTCAGTCGATACGAGAGGCAGGATTGTTCAGAGCTCGAGTTGCTCTGGGATGAGGTATGTCCTTCATAATATTTCAAACATACACTATATTGAACCAGGCCCTTGAGCGTCGACTTTATTTCACAGACCGTGTGCACGCCATTGACTATCAGCAGATCGAGGGCAAATGCTATATCCAACTCCTGACCAAAATCGAAGAGATCGAGAAATGGGTTCGGCATGACAACCACTATTACGTTAACCAGCAATTGGATGCTCGTCGAGGCCGGCTCTATGGCATGGAGCAAGGTTCGCTCTATTGTTGTGATATTTGCAACAAAGAGAGAATGAGGGAGGAGGAAGATAAAGTTAAGCTGTTGAATAGGAACGGACGTATAAGATGTTTGGAACTTTTCAGTGGTATGTGCTATCAACCTCTCGTTGTGTTCCGTTAATGTTATATTCCCTATCTCCTAGGGGCCGGCGGCTTGGGCACTGGGCTCGACTTGTCTGGTTTTGTAGAAACCAAATATGCTGTGGAGTTCTCTCCCTCTGCAGCTGCGACTTATGCGTGAGCTTGGGTGTGTCGCCAGTGTACATGCAACAAAATCTCACTTTTGACCAGGAGGAACCACCCTCAGACAACTGTCTACTGCGAAGACTCGAACAACTTACTCAAGCAGGCATATGATGCAAGCAAAGGAGACGAGCCCAAACCCTTGAAGTCTGGCATTGATGGGAAGTTACTTCCACTCATGCCAAAAAGAGGCGAAGTCGACATGATTTCGGGTGGTGTGTGACATGATGCATGGATCTTATTTAAAGGACGCTTAGCCTCAGATATGTTATAGGCCCTCCGTGCCAGTCTTTCAGCGGAGCCAATCACAACCCGGTACGCTGCAGCAATCTCCGTTTCTTCCTTGTCCGCTTCTCACTTCTCATCATCGCAGCGGCCAGATGACGTCAGGTAATCTATTTCCCTCGCGGTCTCACCTATCCAGTACTTGCAGTGCTTACAGCGTTGGATGCCAGGTCAACACTCCCAGGAAACATGTTGAGTTATGTCGAACTCTACAACCCTCAATACTTTCTTCTGGAGAACGTAATCGGCCTTCTCAAGTACCGCCTGATGAGCACACGTAGTAAGACGAAACGATCGCTCGTGGGGGGTATCGAAGCAGGGATGGTCAAGTTTATCATGCGTACTCTGATTGCACTTGGGTACGCGTTCCATTCACCCCGCCGATCAAGTGTTTATTTCTCTGTGACAGTTACCAGGTGCGGTGCAAGGTCCTTCAAGCAGGACAATACGGCGCACCTCAGAGCCGTCGTCGTGCCATCTTCTGGGGCGCGAAGCGGGGCGTGACGATACCTGATTACCCGCTGCCAATGTACGCCTTTGAAAGGGGGATGAATCGCTTCAAATTCGCGACATTCACAATGGAACCCCTCTCACGCAATCCCGACGACAATCACCAGTGCGCTCCGCTCCCTGCTGTGACGGTCAATGATGCGGTCGGAGACCTGGTATGTCCCTTCCACGCTTCCCTTTCGCGTCCGGTGCTCACATCCTATTCCAAGCCTCCGTTTGATTGGCATGTCATGTTTAGAACTCTCCTCGTCAAGCTCATTCATTCTGCAATACAGGGTGAACCCACACTTGATCATACACGCAACAAAGGCAGACAAGAAGGAAGTGCAGGAGCGCATAAACAACGGGATTGCCCAGTTCTCTGCCGTAGCTAACAAGAATACGCCTCCAGCTGGATTCGCAGAAGGCGCCGAGTACCTTTCGGAGCCGCAGAACCGTTATCAGCAATGGTTGCGGGGGAAAATGAAGGACGGCGAAGAAGTGGAAGCCCACTACACTCAGTGTTTCTCTGCGAAGATCGTTGAAGCGTACGCACACCGGCTTCTGCTAGCAACAGTTAGACCTGATCAGCTGATTCGGCGTGGGCAAGAACAGCACAACCTCTGTCCCGATAAAGCCAAATGCAACGCATAATGGTGATCCCTGCCTCCCACTGCATCTCTCGCTGCGTTGCTAATAGCGTTTCTACTGTCAGACATCCCATTATGCCTGCTCAGCGAACGCTTCTGCCAAGGCAAGACGATCAAGGGCGCTCAATGTATGTATATCAGCCGCCGCCCCACGCGCGCACATACTTTCTCACTTGCCCTTGCTAGCTTCCTACGGAAGACTGGACGGGGATTCCCAGTTCCGATGCGCATTGACCAGCGCATCACCCAATACGAAAGCGTCATGGATCCTCCACCCGAATGTACGTGCTGATTATTCTTGTTGCTCAGCCACCCGCCCACGCGTTCGTCTCACACATCTCTGCAGCAAAAGCGCGTCCTGAGCGTCCGTGAGCACGCTCGCTCGCAGGGCTTTCCAGACCACTACGTCTTCCTGTCAATGGATAAGTCAATCACGAAAACGGTGGTGAACGTGGGTCGCGGACTGCACTTCCTCGAGTTGTACTGATTGATTGTCACTTGTCCGTCTACAGCAAATTCGACAGATTGGAAACGCCGTTCCTGTCCCACTCGCTTTGCATCTCGGAAAGGCTCTCGGGGAGGCCTTGTTGAAAGATTTGGTCAAGGAGGAGAAAAAGAAAGAGAGGGAAGGAAGCCCCGTTGTGTAATGCGGTGAGTTTCGTCATCGTCTCGCCATTCCTGCACTACTGACAGTTTTGCCAGTTAAACATACGGACAGTACACAGCTCGTTTAGATATCCACCCACGTAGATGTTCCTTATAGCTATGTATCACTTGGAGGATGTAAAATTTTGCGATGTATGGGTATAATATATATATCATGTAGAACTCGTTCCTGTATTGTGTACTAGCAGAAACGAAGCCGACCAGAAAGTCCAAGTGAGAGAAAAGGGGAAATCGTAACTGGACGTTATCGGAGTATTGGCTTCTGCCTGGGGACTGGCGGAGGCTTGCTGTAGGCGCCCCTACTCCGCTGCGAGCCCAGGCTCGTCGTACTAGTCGACTTGAGCGCCTGTATCTGCGCACGTCGCAGCTCCTCGTCCACTCTCCACATCCCTTTCGCAAACTGGTCGCGCGTCAGCGCCCCAGTGCCGTCTGGATCGCACTCGTTCCTGATTGTCGAGAAACAGTCAGTAATGGAAAGGAAGCACAGATGAATCAATTCGCACCATATCGCCCCCAGCGTCCTTCTGCCCAGCCTCGAGCGCCGCCAGATGGTCTTGATGAGGTGGCCCTCTAGCCTATCGGCGGGCTCCACAACCTCATTAACATTCTCGTTGTCCTGAGACGAAGGATCCGCTACGGAATCATCGTTTCCTCCTGTGATAAGATCCACCGACAGGCCGCGCCATCCCGCTGCCCTCCTCGATGCTCCTCTCGCCTCGGTTGGGCTCAAGAGAGCCGGCTTCTCCTTCGCCTTTTGTTTCTCGGCCTTGCGCTGCTGTACGACATTCGCATTGAACACCGCCTCGTAACGGACGCGGGCGGCGGGGGGCACGGGTGTGGGGCGTTTGTATTTGGGCTGGACGCTGTTTATTGAGCGGGCGCTATAGGATGTTGCGGTGCTTTGGATGGAGGCGCGGTCGGAGGACCGGGAGGGGGGAGGGGGAGGGGGTTTGCGTGCTGCTGAGCCAGCGGCCAGCGTCGAGGACGAGGACACGGAGGATACGGACGCTCGATAGCCCGGAGAACCAGGCGCAGAGGACGACGAGGTGGACTGGCGTTTGGGGGGAGGGGAGTGCAGTGCAGATTGGATTGAGTGGGAGGAAAAGGAGGATGTGGGCGAGGGGCGCTGGGGCAGCTTCGGGGGGACCTGTTTCCGCTTGGCCATGGCCTTTTCCCAGTCCATGGATATGATGCGTTCGGTCACAGGGCTTGCGATGGACGGGGTGGAGACCTCCTCGTACGACTCGCCGAGACTGACAGAATCGGCCTCGGTGTGCTCTGGGTTTCGGTCGATGGGGAATGTGGAGATGAAGGCTGAAGATGCAGAGCCGGGGGTGCTGGGGTCTGTGTCGGAGGAGAGGGAGACAGAGTGAAAGGAGGAGATGGAGGAGGCAGGTGCGTGGCCGGAGGTGTTGCGGGAGCGGGAGTCTGCATCGATCTTGAGAGGGGGGTAGGTGTGGTGGGCGACGGTGAGAGAGTCGAAGCGCTGTGGGGGGCGGGGAGACAGAGGCACGCTGTGGGAGGACGTTGATGACGCCACAGATTTGAGAGACGTGTATGAGGGCTTGCGGGGAGGAAGGGGTGGCGCACTGGCTGCTGGCCGTTTGGGTGTGGGCTTGGGGGGCGATTCGAGGCTTATGAGGGGTGCCACGGGCTGCTGGGTTGGAGTGCGGCCGTCCGCGGGCCCATCATCGACGACCCAGTCCCTGAGGTCGATGAGAGAAGATTTCCTGCCGAGGTTGGGGGGGGAGGGGGAGCGGGAGACGGGGTGGGGACGGGACAGGGGCTTTGTTGGCGGGAAGGCAGGGCTAGCGAGTGACGGCGGATACGGGCTGGCGAGTGACGGCGGATACGGGCTGGCGAGCGATTCGAACGCAGAGATCCTCGCCTGAATGGCGGTCGAAGGCATTGTGCTGCGTTTCCAAGTCCGATCAGCTTTGTCTTATACATGTCCGATCTCTACACCGTCGCAGGTAACTCTTCTCCTCCTCTCTACCCGTCTCTTCCTCTTATCCCCCCGCCAGACTTCTGTCTCATCCCCATGGGCACCAGCGACCCCTCCGTCGCAGAGTACATCGCACAATGCCAGCGTGTCCTCGAGAAATCCGGCCTCGCCTACAAAGTACGCCCTTCCTTGCTCACATTTCTCTGACTCATCCTTCCTCTTCATAAGATGCAGTAAGCCTTACCCAGAGACAAAGACGCCCGTTCATCCACTGACATCATGACGCGCCGCAGCGGTTACGGCACCAATCTAGGTACGTCTCCTGCCTCTCCACCTGGCTCCGAATCTAATCATCTCCCTCAGAGGGTCCATGGTCCCAGGTATCCCAGGCCATCCACGACTGCCATGCTGCGGTGCACGCTCAGGGTGCCCCACGTATCGCAACCGACATCCGTATCGGCACCCGCGTCGACCGCGACCTCTCGGCCGGCGGAGGAAACGATGGCAAGGTCAAGCGCGTCGAGGAGATCTTGGCCCGAGACCAGAAATAACCCGAGCGATACTGTTACCGCTACATTACCTACTTACCTAGCCTGACGCGCAGCCAAATGTGATGCATTATGGAGTCAATAACCTAGCTACGTAAGTTCTTCAACCCCATACGTGCCTCAACCCCCCTTCTTGGTATGCCAATTCCCCGGATCGACAAACTACCATGATTAACTATTAGAATTCCTTGACTGGCCAGCGCTGAGCCGTTGGATGTCGATCCTGATAAGATTAGATATGAAAGAGTGACAAACTTCTCAAGAATAGATTGCCGCCCGTCAAATCATGCTTCCTCTGTGCTCAATTATCCTCCAAAATTCGACTATCCATATGATGCATTAGAGAAAACCCTTCCCACTCGCCTGACTGCCAGGCAGTGAGTCGGGGAGGTCGTAGTGACACGATCTGTAACCTCACGTGAGAAATGTTCGTCTGTGGATAAGTGTGACTTGCTTTCTGGGAGCTTTGAAGGCCGTCTGTTATGAGCACACCCTCCATTGTCCTTCCAGGATGGACCACAGAGATGGATCCAGAGCATACCTCTGATTCTTCATGTAAGCCCAGCCACTTACATTCATCCATCCTGCACCTCACACGACCCGTTACAACGAAGGCGGCGACGAGCTCGTTGCCTCCCCAGAGACTTTATCGCCATCGTCTGATCAATCCGAACACACGGAGAACAACCTAAGCTCGCAATATGATCATGAACAAGTTGCTGGTGGGTCCAATCGCCTCTAAACCCCCTTCACCATGACTTCATTTACATATCTCCAGCTGCCATCATTGTTGCTGCTGCTGCAAGGTCCATAACCTCAAAGACGCCAACCAAGCAACAGCCTATAGCTAGCCCATCCAAAATAATATCGCCTTCCAGACCCAAACCTGCTGATCAAACCCCGCAATCGCAACGCTCAGGTCTTTCACCGCGAAACTCTGGAGTTCCAAAGACTCTGAATGCGACACTACCACGCCGTCGTTTTCTTATAAATCCCGACGAACAATCGAAGGAGCGCACACAAGCGGAGGCCAATTCTGAAGAACAAGTACTGCGACAGACCATTCGTAGCTCTGCCGAGGCCAATAGTTCTGTCCAACGCCTCGCTTCGTCCGTGCACTCACCTACAAAACAAAATGGTCATTCCCAACCGACAAGTGGATTCAGCTCCCCCGCTCCATCCACTCCCATTCGCCCACGACCCCTTCCTCGCCCGTCGCAGCCAGCTTCATCATCGAAAACAGCGTCGGCTTCAAAGCCTCTCCCAGCTTGCTTCCCAATGTCACCTCCACAACGCACGCAAACTTTCAGCCCCCCCTTGCCCTCGCATCACTCTTCCCCAGCAGCTGAATCTACTGATATCGACCTTCCGGATTTGGAGGAGCTCATGGCAGCCACGCAGCCCAATCCGAAAAGCCCATCGAAGAAGAAGAAGTGGTCGAGGCATGATTCAGACAGCGACGGCGGTGAAAACCCGCTCCTTTCACCTGATGTTCCCATTAAAAGACGACTGTCGGAAAGTCCTCGTATTCCGAGCCAACAACCAGCGAAGAAAAAGCAGAGACAATCTCCGCCGCCACTGGAGAATGAAGTTTCTCATTATATTGTCGTTTCGTCGTCGGATGAGAAGATGCTCGAGGGCAATAATAGTGCTACCAATGGTTTGTTCAAAGTACCATTCAATCGGCAACGGTGATTCATGATTTTTTTTTTCACAGTTAGGTCCACAAGCACTGGAGTGACTAATTTACTGACCCCCACCGCCCATCACCATCACCCTCGTCGACCTCGCCCCTCCAAAACGCCAGCCCTTGCGGATCTCACGTTCAAACTAACAACCGCTTCTGGATCCACTCGAGCCCCCCCATCTTCCGGGCCCTCCTCGCGACGCGTCATCGACTCTCTCAGCCAACGTCGACGTACCCATTCTTATCAGAAACACGAAACCTACTGGCACCTGGACGGGAACGTTCTTATTCAGCTCGACGGAACACGCTTTAAGCTGCATCGGAGTGTCCTCGCACGGCAAAGCACCTATTTCGAAAACCAATTCGTTGAACACGAGGCAGGGGACGAGCTGGTGCCGAATGGGCCTGATGAGAAAATTCCGCTTTATGATCTTACTGGCATGGGGATATCTGCAGGGGACCTCGAGGAGGTGCTTCGTGCGTTGGAGGATACTTTGTACGCTTTATCGACTTCCTTACGGATGTTCTCTCACTTCTAAACAATACCATCCAGCGCCTGCTTCCAAGACACCGAGGAGCTCCCATTCCCGAGGCTTTTCTCCCTTCTACGCGCCTCGACGTTGCTCGGGTTTACCATGATCGAGAAATACGCCTCGAAAGCCATGTGCGCACGGTGGCCCGCAGATCTCGAGGACGTCAGTATCGAAAAGATAGAATTCCCCACCGAGAGCCTTGAACTCGCGCGCCAGTGCGCCCTGTTCTCTGTCATCAAACGTACGCTGTACGAGCTTGTGAGGCTCTCCAACTTTGGACAGGTGAAACTCATGCCGGGCGACATCTCCTCTGCGTCGAAGGTGCAGCTCGGGCAGGACGATAAGGATCTGCTCATCTCGGCGCGTGAACATATCAGTCAGGCGTGGAGGAAGGCTTTGGATGTCGAACGGTTCCCTATTTGTGGTGGTGGTCAGCAGGCGCTGGCGGCGGGCACTGTGGTTCAAGAGTGTGGCAACGTGGGTAACGGCAACTTCGACGCAAGTGCAAACGACGAGCAGGCTTGCGTAGGGACAAGTCTTGCGCGGACAATCATGGCGCATCATACGATCGTGAAGCGGTGTCGCATTTCGGACTACGACTACGATCCGGTGTGTGGGCTGCGGGCATTGGCAAACGCGCCGTGGAAGGAGGAAGGGTTTTGTCAGGCCTGTGTTACTGTGAGGCAAGAGTTTTGGTGGGCGGAACGTGAGAGGATTTGGACGGAACTCGATACTTGGTTTGGATAAAATAGTACACTGCTCCTTATAATATATATATATATATGGCTAATCTACACAATATCTCACGATTACGATTTGTCGTCTCTCTCATGGATGTGCGGCATATAATCGTCTAGTTATATTACAAAATCGAAGATATCGTATATATCATTCAAGTCCAGCGTCGCCATTAGAGCACGCCGGCTGCACCCTCCTTTCGTCCATAGATCTGAGCCAACAGTCCTAGAACGCCCCCGTCCTGCAAATCCTCCTCCTCCTCTTCGCCCTCCCCAAAATTCCTCGTCCTTTTCGCCCCATCAGCGTACGACCCCCCTAGCCCATCATCAAGCTCGATATCCTTGTCCTCGCTCGCAATGGAGCCGGACTGGGCTGCAGGCTCCGTTATACGCACAGCTGGAGCAGCCAGCACGCTACCCTGCGAGTCGCCGAGTACTGCTGTCTGCGCTGTCGCGTAGCCACCAAAGACAGACGAAGCTGCTGGACCTCCTGCACCCAAACCTGATGTCCCCATAGCAGACGCACCTATGACGGCACTTCCACTTCCAGGCCCACGACGTCGAGCAGTGGCGGCATACTGACTCTGCCTTAGGGCGCGGTCGTATTCTTGAGCTTTATCGGCAAGTGTTGTTTCCAGTCTGGGTTCTCCGACATGTTGGAAGTGTATAGCGCCGTCTAGGCCGCCTGTGCCCGCATGTCGACGTCGACCATATGGATGCATGGCATGCGTGGCACCATAATCAGCCATTCGGGTTAGATACAGAGAACCTGAAGGATCGGATGGGTTCCAGTCTGGATTGGCTGCCTGCACAAGACGTTCAGAATTCGATCAACGTCGTCTGTGTATATCTGGCGTACCTTGAAGTTCAAGAAACTCTTTTCCATCTTGCCTTCATTTGAAATCATCTTTTTGTCACGAATTTGAGTAGGGGCGCCAAACTGCAAAGGCGATTAGTGACCGTGGTTCAATACGAACAAACCAAAGCAACCAACCTTGACATTGCCGTGTCGCTCAAAATTGAATTCTGCAAAGCTGCACACATAGCCTCGTCCATCTACATGAACTGAGAACTCGCGGAAGAAATCGATAATGGCAGGTGCACAGGCAGGGAGTGAGAACCACAGTACGAAGGGGGTAAGGACGACAGACAACAGTTCCTGCACAAAGATGAGAACTTTCATTGCAAACAAGCCTCCAAAATCCTGGTGGACTGTCTTGCTGTGCAACTGATCCTTCCATTCATCGGGCATATAATGCGTGTAGGTGATCACTTCCATCATCAGAAGCTCTGGATCGAATACTCTGTTGTCGTCTGGTATCATCCCCCTCGCTACAGCTAATCCGGCGGTGAAAACACCAAGATAGAATACCGCCGTTCGATGTGGAGTGATTTCAAATTCGAAGAAAATGTCAGGGGCAATCACGGTTGCCAGAAGAAGAACAGCGGCGAAGGAACCTGCAATAAATGCCACGAATCTGTTGAGGTAGAGTTATGTTTGGCCATTTAAATGAAAATTCAAACGACCTACCGAACGATGAGAGTTACCTTCTCATTCGGAAATTGACCAATATATATGTTGGCTACAGGATAACTCTCGTCAAGTCTCCGCACAAAGAAATGCGGTAATTCGTTGAATTCCCGAAATTTCCAACGCGCGAAATTGGTATAGCGTCGGCCACCAATTGACGAAGGATCTTTATGATATTCCTGGTGATTATGAAGATGAGCACAGTTTGAAGAAACAGGTAACCATAACCATTACCTCGAAATATCGAAAGAAGGAATACATGAGTAAATAGAGTACGATGAAAGGTGCAAATATAGCGTTCAGTATTCCCATGAAGATGAAGCGTCGTTTTAATCTGCACAAAGGTGATCAGCAAAGGAAACACGGAAAAGTGAGTACAGCATCATACCCTTCGATGAGAGCACCGCGATTTTTCGACTTCAAAAATACCTTCCTCACCCTTCCATGTTCATCGAAAAGATATTCCATAAGACAGAACCGTAGATTCCACTCCAGTGCTTGCGTCAGCATTTTGCCCTTGCCCTCCTCCTACGTGACAAAGCGCTTCAAGAACGAAGGTAAAGGAACACGTAAATCAAGAAGCTCCTTATTGAACAAGGCGATCAAGTAATTCTCCTGACGCATTATTCTGTTTGCAATGTCGTGTGCGTCAAGTTTCGCAGTCGTTGTGTCGTTGGTTTTCCTCGAACTTTTCGAAGAGATTGCTGTTATTGGATTCTCCTCTCTTATGGCCTCTATGCGACGGACGACTTCGGGCCACGAGATGGTTTGGATATCGGCCTGTCAGATGTCAGCATCATACGAAACTTGTTGTTGATAGAAGGACATACGTCTGGTATCTTCAAGAGATGCGTATAGAAATTATACATATCGACCAAGCGCATAGTCCCTAGTACAAATGCTACAATTTGCCAGATATAGAAAGCAGTGAATAGGATAAAGAACAAGAGCGTAAATCCCGAGAACCTGCAGAGCTGCTCAGCGAATGTAGGTTATACATGAATCTGACAACTAACCGTGAAACACAACGATCAATTACCACATGTGAAAGTTGTGTGGGCTTTCCGTGTCGTATCTGAGAGTAGTCGATGCAACCAAGGAGGAAGGTAGAGAACCCAATCACAAACCCTACTGTCCTGCAGAAGGGTCATCAGAGCCGGCAAACAGTATATCGATTGTCACCCACAGCAGATTAAGCCCCCTCGACAGTGCTATACTATACATTCCTTTCCCTTCATAGTAATTGTACACTTCTTGCAAGAAAGCGTCAAGGTTGTACACGTTGACCCAGTTCCATAGTGCTTTCTCGTAGTCGTCCAGTCCACGCATTGGCTTCGGCTGACGATTGTATTGTGGAAGGGTATCATTGAATATTGCTCTCGGAGTGCCTGGCTCCTCAACATCAACCTCTGAGGGCCTAGGGGGCGTTGAAAGACTAGGGTCAGGGCCTGGATATTTCGATGGCTTAGAAGGTGGTAGGCTCCTCCCGGGAGCTGAGTGTAATGATTGACTTCGTCCACCCGCGGACGACCCCTCTACTCGGTGCTTCCCCTTGGAACCTGAAGGTTTCCTTGAGGTAGCTTCGATCATAAAACTCTGCGGCACTTCATCGTCTGACGACTCATGGTCGTGCATCTTATCTTCCCTGTGGATATTAGGGCGCAGAACATTCATTTCGGAAGCACCTGCATCCCAAGACACTTGTCGCCGGGCCCCTGGTTTGGAGGGTGCGTGACTAGTGCTGCTCCGAAGGATAGTATGTCGGCTGGGACCAGCTTCCACGTCATCTTCTGACCCCGATCGTTCTCCACCGCTCCTGACCTCGTCCTCCTCTTCCAGTAAGGATTGATTAGCTTGAGAATAGCCTTGGTGATTCCGGCCCATAGGATTGAGCATATTGAGGAATGGACGCGAACTTGTGGGTCCGGAGGCAAACAGAGACTGAGACGTCTGGAAGGACCGGGAATCTGACATATTTCGGGAGGAACGCCCCGTTTTGTCTGGCATAGCTTGTGCAACTAGCTTGCCGCCTCAGCCTCGTCGTCTAGTACAATGCCTCAACGTCACAGTTTGAGAACGTGCATATCACGTGCAATGAATTTCCATATTTGGTCATTGCCACACAAGCGTTTCAAACACCATCGTAAGTAGAAAAGAAATAAGTGTTGACCAGTGTCCACATCAACTCATGGCTGCGCACGCCACATTAAAATTCTCCACTTAAGCTTCGAAACTCTCCAATTTTGGTCAAAAAAATACACGAGTACATTTGTGGTTGTTAGCTATGGTTACACATCCTGATATCCATTATTTGAAGACAACCTCCAGACTGTTCACTGCACTCAGGACAGCGTTGATCCCTGATGTGGTGATGTCCACGTCTGTCGCAACACCCCAAGACTTACTCTTCTTACCCGCAACTTCATACACCAGGTCGACATACGAGGCGGCGACAACGTCCGCACCTTCACCAATAGAGTGCTCTGAGTATTCACGAATTGACAGAGAACCATCAATGAAGGTGTGGAGCGCGCCAAGAACGGACGATTAAGGCCCATTGCCCTCCCCAGTCACGGCTTTCACCTCTCCGGAGACGACAAAACTAGCAGTGATTTGTCGGCGACCCTCGCTCAGTTGATCAAGCTTGTGCGATTCCAATGCAATCTTGTTCGAAGGAGTGGTAGTGTTGAAGCCGTACGCCTCCTTGAAAAGCTCTGTGACGGCCCCATAGGATATTTCTCCGCCAAGTTCTCGTGCTTCCCTCTGTACGACTTCGAAGAAGGAAGATTGGAAGCGTATGGGCAGCATAAGTCCCAAGGAGTTCGCGATGGCAGACGAGACGTCGTCCTGTCCAGAACGCGCATTGAAACCGAGGCTGAGCTTCAACTCTGGAAGGACACGATCACCGATTGCACGGTTGACTGCACTAAGGACGGCGCGAAGACCGGAGCCCGCAATGTCAGAATCGACGCCGACGCCCCACCATGATTGGGCAGATTTACGGTCATTTGCTGGGACAAGTTCAACGTAGGAAGCAGCCTTGGAGTCTGTGCCCTCGTTGATCGCATGTTCAGAGTACTCCCGGATCACAAGGTCAATGTCGAGGTGAGTGCGGAGGGCATCAAGGAGGGCGGATAGAGGCCCGTTGCCATCTCCACGAACGACGCGGTAACTACCATCGACAGAGATTGTACCATCGAAGTGTCGGGTTTCATCGGCCGTCTCATCGCCAGACCCTTCAGAAGTCGGAACTGCACTTTGTGTAGAGATTTTGAAGTTACGAAGAGCCAGCCTGCCTTTGTACTTCACACCTCCAAAATGGTAGGTCTGCCTGAAGGCAGTGGTGATATCGTCGACAGTCATTTCTCGGGCCTCGCGATCCGAGATTGTCTGGATGACTTGGTAGAACGCGATTTGGAGTTTGCGTGGAAGGTCGAGCTGCAAGTGTTGCTTGATGAGATATGCAATGCCACCCTTGCCAGACTGTGAGTTAACGCGAATGACAGCCTCGTAATTCTGTCCAAGGTCGGCGGGGTCGATAGGTAGATAGGGGATATTCCAATATTGTGGTTCGCCTTTGGCAGCGGCGGCAGCATGAGCCGATCTCTGCGCTTCGAATCCTTTCTTGATGGCATCCTGATGTGAACCTGAGAAAGCTGTGAAGACAAGCTCTCCAGCGTAGGGGTATCGAGGGTGGATGGGGAGATCATTGCATTGAGTGACTACGTCAATGACCGTCTGGATATCGCTGAAGTCCAAGCCAGGAGATATCCCTTGGGTGTAAAGATTGAGGGCCAGGTTGACCAGATCGACGTTGCCTGTTCGTTCCCCGTTGCCGAACAAGCACCCTTCAACACGATCACCACCGGCCAAAACACCGAGCTCCGCGCTCGCAATTCCAGTGCCTAAGCTCAGAATAAGGTGGATGGCAAAATATGGAGACGTGTAGAACTAACCTCGATCATTATGAGGATGCAGACTGACGATGACTTTTTCCCGTTCAGAGATTTTATTGCAGAAGTTCTCAATCTAAGATTGGTCAGTCGTTAGTATCTAGAAGGAATGAAGAGAGTCTTGCCTGGTCAGCATAATGATTTGGAGGTGCGATCTCGACCGTCGAGGGCAAGTTGAAGATGATTCGTTCATCTCCAAGTCCTGCCTTCCCCCATGCTGCCTTGACTGCTTCGCAAACCTCCAGCGCGAAGTCGGGTTCCGTCTGAGTAAAAGTTTCCGGGCTGTATTCATAAATGAACTGGGTGCCATATTTGGCAGTGCATTCCTCGGTCAATTGTCTGACGATCTTTGTGTGCTTCACCGCGAGGTCCAGAGTTTGCTCTTTGGTGTTACGGAAAACGACATCGCGGAACGTAGGGGAAGTGGCGTTGTACATGTGGAGAATTGCCCGCTTTGCACCAGCGACGGAATCGATAGAGCGTTTGATCAGGTCTTCCCGAGCAGGAGTTAAGACCTAGCTCAACACAACTTCATCAGACGAATATCACAGATTGATTATTGTAGACTAACCTGCAACCAGACATCGTCTGGCACTTCTTTGTTTTCGATCAAGCCTCGAACGAAGTTGAAGTCCGTGTCACTCGCAGCGGGGTAAGCGACCTCGATTTGCTTCACACCACACTTGACGAGCTGTCTGAAGAAGAGAGTCTTCTGTTCAATCGTCATCGGGTTGGCGAGGGCTTGATTTCCATCGCGAAGATCGGTTGACAGCCAGATTGGGGCTTGAGTGAAGGTTTTGGACGGCCATTGACGATCTTTCAGGATCAGGGGAGTGTATGGCCTGTACTTTTGGGAAGGATCGGCACTGATGACCACTGTAAGGGAACAGATAGAGCGGTGGAAACAGAAGTGATACTCACAGCATAGGCATGGTTATGAATTTCAGGGAAGTGAGAGCACTGAGAATAGATGAATTCCATTTTATAAATTTCTAAAGATCGCTAGTTCGTGATCCGTGACTCATTTTCACGGATGTCATGACTCGATCATCTTGATCTAATCAGAATCTAGAAAAATCGTATTAGCCCATTCATTCAGTCTTCTACAACACTCTCGTCAAAATGGCGGCGACATTGACAATACCAACCAAGTCAAATCCTTTTCCATTTGCTGCTCTAGGAGTCGCTACAAGCACTGGCAAAGCCACTTTAGTCTTTGATGAGGCCGCAGCAGGAATTATCCTACTCCTCAATGGATCGACCATCACTGAAGAAGAGGAGATTGTCCAAGCGTTAGCCAAGGAAGGGGGACAGTCTGAGGATAGCACAAAAGTAAGGTTTTTACTCGTCGACAGGATCTGCCATACCGATTATCTATACTCAGACTCCATCTTTCTTCACTCTCGCTAAAAGCTTTCGGACAATTACTGCACACCCAGAGCTTGTCGCAGCTTTAGATTCCCTCGATAACATTCTCGCTTTCCGCACGTTCCTTGTCGGCCACTCCATGACTTCTGCAGATTGGATTGTCTGGGGTGCATTGAAGGGTAATTTGAACTCGACCCTCTCAATCAGGATATCATAGCCGATCGTTTCTTTTCGTCCTAGGCAGCATCAAGATTCTCGGCCTTCTGAAGAATAATCAGCACCCCCACATCCTGCGATGGTTCACTTACCTTGACTCATTGAAAGAGACACAGGCTGCTCTCACTGAGTTGGCTGCAGCAAAGGCGAACAAGGCGCGATCGAACAAAACAGCCGCTGGATTCGCTCTCGGTTTGCAAAATGCTGTCGACGGCCAGGTCGTAACTCGTTTCCCACCCGAGCCCAGTGGTTATCTCCATATTGGCCACACGAAGGCAGCGATTCTAAATCAGTACTTCGCGAAAATGTATCACGGTAAACTGATCATCCGATTCGACGATACAAACCCAACAAAAGAGAGGGTATGCATTGACTGACTGATCTGCCTTCATGTCCCATCGACTCATGGAAAATGCAGACCGAATTCGAGGACACCATTCTTGAAGACTTGCAACTGCTTGATATCCACGGAGATGTTGTTACACATACCTCTGATCATTTCCAAACGCTCTACGATCTTGCACTCAAACTCATCAAGTCCGGGAAAGCATATACTGACGACACCTTGCAGGAAAAGGCCAGTCAATATCTATGATCCGGAAAGAGAAGTGCAGTCAGCTCAAATGATACATTCTGCAGATGCGCGACGAGAGGATGAAGGGTATCGCGTCTGCTCACAGGGATGACTCAGTCGAAGAAAATATCAAGCACTTCGATGAAATGAAGGCTGGCACGGAAGAGGGTCTTCGCTGGTGTCTTCGTGCTAAGATGAGCGTTGATGATCCCAACAAAGCTTTGCGTGATCCTGTCATCTACAGATGCAACTTGTTGCCTCATCATCGAACTGGGTATGTATTAACTGAACAATTTTTCAAACTACACACTAAATCACCATAACAGGGACAAGTGGAAGGTGTACCCCACTTATGACTTTGCCTGCCCCGTTGTCGATTCCATTGAGGGTGTGACACATGCTCTCAGGACAAATGAATACAGAGACAGAAATCCACAATATCAATGGATGATTGATGCCCTGGAGTTACGTAAAGTCAATATTTGGGACTTCAGGTGATTATCAGTCTTCCATGGGTTGAGTTTCCATCAACTTACAGTGTTCTCACAAGTCGCCTCAATTTCATCTACACCCTCCTATCGAAGAGGAAGCTCCACGAATTCGTTAACAAAGGGCTCGTGCGTGGCTGGGATGACCCGCGATTCCCAACTGTGCGCGGTATGTTAATCTAATGTTACCCTAATCCAGAGTCTGACGATCCTATAGGTATACGTCGTCGTGGGATGACTGTTGAGGCTCTCACCCAATTCATGCTCTCGCAAGGACCTTCACAGGCCGTGGTTTCAATGGAATGGGATTCCATCTGGTCAACTAACAAGAAGATCATTGATCCCATCGCACCTCGCCACTGGGCCATTGTCACGAAAAATAGGTAGGTCTTCAGAGGTGATCTCCTTGGTTGAAGGGCTGAACGCAATTTTCCACTGTAGTGTCCCCGTCACAATCAAAGGCGGCCCTGCAAACCCCGAAATCAAAGCAGTTCCAAAGCACAAGAAGAACACTGACCTCGGAGAGAAGAAAACCCATTACTCGTCCTTGATTATTGTCGAGCAAGAAGATGCCCAGTCTTTCGAGGACCAGGAAGAGGTATGCATTGCGATTTATCTCGTGCGCCACTCATGAATCATTGTCGTTATGGCAGGTCACTCTGATGGACTGGGGCAATGCAATAGTTCGTTCCAAAATTGTCGACGCTTCCGGCATCGTGACTTCCATTGAGATGGACCTCAACCTTGAAGGCGACTTCCGCAAGACAAAGAAGAAGATCACTTGGCTGTCAAACTCTACCAACGAGAACCAAAAGGCCGTCGTCCTCCTCGATTACGATTATCTGATTACTAAGAAGAAGCTCGAGGAAGATGACAAGGTCGAAGATTTTATCACTCCGGTCACCGAGTTCAGGGAGGAGGCGATCGCAGACGCGAACGTCAACGACCTGAAAAAGGGTGATATTATCCAGTTCGAGCGCAAGGGTTATTATGTTTACGATGGAGAGACTAACGGTGTCAAGGAGTTCATCTTGATACCAGATGGCAGAGCATCCAGCATCGCGAGCAAAGCTGGCCTTAGTGCAACCCCGCCACCGCCGCCACCAGCAGCGACGAAAGGAGCGCCTGCCGCCTCTGTGACGAAGATGTATGCCATGGATAGTATTTATGGACAGGATATCAAGCAGGATGGAGTGTCAACAATGTACAAGATCGACAGCGTGTATGACTCTTGAGTAGATCTGTACTTTTCTGACTACGTGTGTCTATGCACTCAAAAGGCATTGTTGTATCCTCAAATGAGATCAGCGGGTTAAACAGACTCATTTAGCCTCTACAAATAAATTCTGTTTCAAGTACATTCACTTGAATTTAAAAAGAACCTTAGCAGGAAGACGTTATGGATAAATCATAAGATTATATTGCTGGGGTGAAATAGTTACAGGAAAAACAGCTCCACACATACTAAAAACGTGAACTCATCTACTTGATAGAAATATCACCCGCCTCAAGTGATTCAACATAGAGAAAACCTTCCAGGACGAATCCAAGAACCACTGTAAATTGGAATTTGAATTTTTTAAATTCATCTTCCCTCCTGGTTCCGCCGCCA
>JABCKO010007961.1:0-47641 GCA_018855915.1 Tephrocybe sp. NHM501043
CAGATAAATCAATGCAAGATAGTAAGAAAGGTCAAATCAGAAGCATACAATTGTGGACAGAAGCAAGCAACAACTAGCACTGATAGCAAAGGCTTCAAAGAAAGAGATAAAATGAAGCAGGTTTGTTGAATCAAAAAGTGCACTGGGTATGTGTTGATATGTATGGCAAAACACAATGGACCGCAACTAGCAACAAAGTTAATAGTAGAATGTGGCAGAACAGTGAATGCTCTTGAAGTCCAAGTCTGAACAAAAGGTGGAGAGTGTTTCACCATGATTAGAAATTTAAGACAGAGCATGTGATTGTGGGGAGCAATCAAAAGTGCAAATGGAGGGGGGCAAACACTATTCAAATTTACAAAGAACCCTTCTCTCTTACTTACATAAGAGAGTCAGGGAAACTCCTGATATCCTCATGGTAATTGGTAAGTAACATGTGTGTTCCTTATGGTAAGTTAGTAAAGTCCTTTAGCCATGCCCCTTCCATGTGTTGGCTTAGTATGTCTCCATGACTAAGACCTTATCTGCTGTTTTATCCCACCCAAGATAGACAATCCTGCTTCTGTACCTGTCATTGTGATGCTGGCACTGGACTCAGATAGTGAGAGGTTTCCAAAGGTGGTTCAATCACCTTACCTATGGCATAGGAGACTTGGCCATCTGGGTTTTGAGGCAATGCAGGATATGCTGACGAGACCATACACTACTGGTATTCACTTTGAAGGAGATATATCAGACAACAAGTGCATACCTGGTATTATGGGCAAGCAGGCAGTGAGACCTTTCAACAATCAGGCAAACCAGACATCCAAGATATGCAAGCTACTGCACATGGATACATGCAGTCTTTTTCCTCATTGTTTTGCTAACACACACGTCATACTTCCATTCCATACTGGATGATTTTTCTAACTACACAAGCATGAGGCTTTTTTCTTCTAAAGATCATGCCTGTGCACACTATCTCCACCCCATTGAGGCATGTTGGGTGAGGAAATCAGGGAACACTGTGAGGTGCAATGGGGCGCATGAATTCATTGCTGGAATGCTAGGTGATCATTTCAAGGAGAAGGGTATAGAGGTCCAGCAAACAGCTGCATATGCACACCAGCAATTAAACTTTGTAAAGTATTTTGTTCTGCATAATTTATTTACCACTTCTGAGATTAGTGGTAGAAGGTACCAGTTTTTGATTATTATCACATTAAGTCATCAATAATCTTAGACTAAATGTAGTATTTCATCCTTTTTTTAACAAAAAAACAGTGATACCATTGGACTTTTTGAAAAGATATGGTCATTCTTTAACTCAATTGCATGGGTTTCATTGTCTTTTAGGTAGTAGTTGATCACATGTGGACTTTTTCAAAACTGGCCCAAAGTTGTTCGAGCTCGTAGATCATCAATACAGACCCCGTTCCTGTTTTCGTCGTGTCTTGACCGTATCAGCCCTCTTTATGGGTGAGTGGGCTTACAGATTTGCAGAAACCAGCAGTTCGAGTGGCTGGTTCTAGGAGCCTGCCTTTGGCACACCCTTGCCAGTAACACCCAATGCACATACTCCGCATCGCTCTACTGAATTGACGCTTACTATGTGTCATAGCAGCACAACAAGGTAATAAATATTTCAGCTAAGTAAACCCACAACAAACGCCTGCCACCGATAAAAGAACCCACAAAGAAGTAAATAGGACATAAGATCAGTATAAAAGTTCAAGATAACCGCGCAGAAGATAGGAAAAAGAGGGCGGTAGTCGACAGCTGTTGTACAGTGATACAAATCCCGCGGGTAAACTCCAGCCCGACGCAACAAAACGTAACGGATTCAGTCGTGAATTTAGGTCTTGCGAGCAGGAAGCATGGGTACTTGGACACTGTCACGGTCAAACCCAAGCGGGTAAGACGACAGGTCGCTCGTGAGTGCAAGAGTATCCAAGCTCGCCCGTTGACGATTGCTGAACGAACTTGGAGGAGGGGCAGGGCCATCTCCTGTCTCTATTTGGAAAGGGAATGAACCAAGTCCAGATGATGCCGTTGACATCTGAGATGCTGTTGACATCCCCAGCAATTTCCTAATTGGAGGAGGTGGAAGTGAAGTTACATCAGTGGCATCCTCTTCTGCTTTCGTCTCGGCGAAGCCATCTTGAGCAAGGGGTGAAGGTGGTGCGATATTGATTACATGCTGGGTCTTCACAGAAGATGGCGAAGGAGAAGGAGGTGCTGCGGAATTGCTGAACGACTGCTGTCCTAACGGGGAGGTGGGCGGTGACCGGACCGGCCGGTCTGAGATGGGTGATGGAGGCACGAAGGGGAAGGACTCTAGTATCGAATCTGCACGGGTCGAAGTCCCAGACATTGCAGATCCACTGGAAACCCTGCGATTTACATTTGCACCGTGTGCCTGTGCCTGTGCAATGACTCTCTGTTGCTGATCTTGCATGCTCCCAGGATCCGGGGATGAAGGGCTGACGAGTCTACCCATCGTGGTCCTGTAAAGGGAGCGCGCATTGCCACTGGGACTCAGTCCAACTTGTACCCGCTTTGCGCTTCCAATGTCGATGATGGACCCAGCTTGAGTGCTTATACTAGAAGGACGACTGGCATCCCCTGACCCCGCCCACGGCACATTGGGCGTTTCTGGAACCCATTCTGACTGTTGAGATTCACGGTTAGGGCCGGTCGAAGCGCGCGCAAAGGTTGTTGCCGTGGGTGCCGGTGAAACTCCATATTCAGCATTAATGGAGGCATTATCACTGAAAGGATCGAGGGATGCATCGACTTCCTTGGTGATGTCCGCTGGCCCGAAGGATGTGGAGGCGAGAGGGGATTTTATGACAGGGCGGGAGTTGGAAGGTACTTTCAACGTGTCAGAACCGGATGTAAGCGAACCAGGCGCATTGATCACTTCCGCCTTGACGACACCCAGAACTTGGCGCACGGCACCTCTGTTCGGTGTGATGATCATTGGCGCTTCGTTCAGGAAATCGCTTGAGAAACTGGCATTAGACCCAAACGAATTTCTATTCGTGAAGCCCGAAATTCCTGAACGAGTAGAAAGGGCATAGTTGGCGGGGGCACGCATAGAGTCGCTTGATACGTTGGCGTGGTCCAGATATAAATCTGGAGAACGGGCTGGGCGTGTAGGTACTGATGACGAGGTGGAGAGCTGTGTATGCCCTGCAGATGATGGGGAGAACGGACGCTGGGATTCTGCAGGAACGAGGGCTATGGGAATAACGTTGGTTCCTTCGGTTCCAGCAGTTTGAATAGACGTGGCGTCATCAAATGGATTGGTATTAGACTGGCGTGAGGGGTTGTAATGAGGGGAGGAGCGTTGTGATTCGGGATCGAGGTCGATTGTGGTCTCTGAATTGGAATACACTCGGACGTGGTTAGCTTCGGTTGGTGGGGGAACGGGTTTCTCTGTCGGGTCCGGCCTGTTGAGGACAGTTTCGGCTGACGCTGGGATGTCTTTAGGAGGCTCGCGAGCTGCAGCCAGACGTTGGCGGAGTCTGGTTTTGCGCCTGTACCACAGGAAACATGCGATCGCTATGGCTAGGACGATTAAAGTGCCCACGATAGCGCCTGCTGTAGCACCCTTGCTAACGCCGCCAGATTTGGAGTCGCCTGAACTCCTGGTGACACATTTGGTTTGTGAGCAGGAATAGCAGTCCCTGGTAGATTTGTATTAGATTCGACTGTGGTACGACAGTCGTTGAGGCAGACCTGTTGATCACGAAACAATCTTGGTTGGCTGCGCAATTGCAGGGAACAGGGTCCGGGCAAGAGATACAGTCTCCTTGACTTTGGCGGGGAAGAAGAGCCTCGATACGCATGTCAAAAGAAAGAGAGAGAAAGAGAAGAAAGAATGTGGAGGAGACAGGCGAAAGAAAAGGGCCTGGCTCGAGAACGAAGTGAGGGTGCAAACCTTTACTTTCGTTTCGAGGGGAACAAGTGGGAACGCTTATCTAATCACTGATGGCGACCAATGTTTTCCTCCATCTCTCCTTCTGACACCGCCATGGATCCCTCCATCTCTGTTTCCAATCTGACATACCGCCACCAGCCTGAGGCGGATCCTTCTCTCATCGATGTAACTCTCAGCCTTCCTCGTGGCTCCCGAACCATCGTTGTTGGCGCCAATGGAGGTTCGTTTGCCCAGTCAGAGCTTACCACTGCTTCATCGTTGACCTAGCTTTCCAGCGGGCAAATCAACTCTCTTACAGATCCTGGCCGGGAAAAGACTCGTCAGCACCGAGGGTTCCCACATATTTGTCAAAGGCCGTGATGTGTTCCGTGATTCACCGCCTGGCGTAACTTTTTTGGGAACAGAGTGGTCCGTATGATTGTTGGCTGACTAAATCTGTAAAGTTTCATCACAAGAATCAGGGCTATGAATCCAGTCGTCCGCGGCGACATCGTTGTATCGGCTTTCTTAGACTCTGTTGGTGGTTATCGCCACAAGGAGAGAAGGGATCGGCTTCTTGATATTCTTGATGTTGACCTTGATTGGCATATGCATAAAATATCCGACGGCGAAAGGCGCCGCGTTCAGCTTTGCTTTGGCCTCATGGTTCCCTGGGATGTTCTACTGCTCGACGAGGTCTTGGTCTCTATAGCCGCCCGTCCAACTCGCTAACAACTCTCCATCTAATCTCTTAGGTTACTGTAGACTTGGACGTCCTCGTGCGCGATGATTTACTCAACTTCCTCAAAGCCGACAGCGAGAAGCGGGGTGCAACAATTTTGTGTCAGTAGTCTTCCTTTTCGTCATTTCCTGTTCATACTAAACGTACATTCTAGATGCAACACACATCTTCGATGGTCTCAACAACTTCCCGACCCACATCACCCATATGCGCCTTGGATCTGTTATTGCTCCGCCTGCTGCCTGGCCGGCCACTCCTTCGTCTCCCCTTGCTATTCAATTCTCTGCTTCAACAACGTTGTATGCTGTTGCACTACAATGGCTCAAAGAAGACAGAGACAACCGTCGAGAACTCGAGGAAACCGGCCGAAAAACTCGAGGCGCTCGACGTGATCAGGTATGTCAAGCATTGCTCCGTTCTTATCCCGTGTAAGACACGGCTAATCCCTCGCAGACCCTTCCTACAGATTCTGAGACTTTTTATCGCAAGTGAGTGTTGATGTGGTCCTCGCGTTCTTATATATTTACATCTGTATAACAGGTACGATTATAGCCACTGATCCCAGTCCCTATACTAGGGAGCTCAACCTCTTGCTTTATGCGACCGTACCAACAACAGGTAATGCTTCCTACAACAAAATCTTTATTTTCCAGGGTTCAACCTCTGTGGAGTTCAACCCCCTTGTACGGTATAGCGTAGACGGAGTGGGTATCCATGTTATCGAATTGCGCATTCACGTTAAGCTCCCAAGATTGGGGCTTTTGAAACCAAACCCTGGGGCTAGATAACACCGCCACCCCGACATTTTGGCCGATTGATCCGCCAGGGCTTTGGAAGATGCTTGCCAGGTTGCCCTGTGCCTATGCACTGCCAACACGTAATCGATGCAATTTCAAAGATTTTTGGTACAGAGCGTACTCCTTGAAGTGGGGTCATATGTGTAAGGTACATGAGGGAAAATGAATACACACAAGAAGAGGGCTGGAGGAGATATCCTCAGGAGGCTACTAGATATGGTTTTCTGAAGTGCGCCATGCGGACACTTGAATTTCTTTTTCCACAAGTCAGCATTTTGGTGAAAGGCAGTGGTAAATCATAGCCTGAAGTTAGATTCGGTGTGTATTTTAGTCGTGTTAGGCCCAGGAGAAAGGATGTATTGTAGTCTGTGGGAAGGCCGATTCAGTCAATGAACAGTCTATTTGTAGATGCTGACAACTTGACAGATCCTCCATCACCAATTAGCGGGCTTTGTAGGCATTTTGTTTGATACTTCGCCTATTTCAGGCCTGCCAGAATTTCCCAGTAGGCCAAAGTAGGCCCTCTTCTCTGGCAGTGCTGGCGTTTAAGAGCGTCGGAGTTGTTTGACTTGCGAGCGAATGAACAATTTCTAAGATTGGAGACGGAACCTGCTGCGGTGGGACTCAAGCGCTTGAAGAAACTTTCTGGCATTAAACGAGATAGTGATTGGGTGGGAGCGCAGAGCATACATGCTGTGCCGCAATGGGTCTCGGTAGCGCAGCCCTTGACAGCAACATTGTGGTATGTAAGAGTGGGAGAGGCGGAGATTTCATCGACACCAAGGTAGTGATATTGGCTGGGAAATCATCATATGGCTGCGGAGTAACATCCAGGATCCACCCCGATTTTTTTTCTTTGTCGCAGTCAGGGAACGTGTGACTGAATGGACTTTGGGGGCTGTGCCGTGTTCAAGTTCCCAGAGTGTATTAGGTTTAGAAGGACTACTGAGTATTTCCGTGGAAGACGGATCTGTAATGATCGTCAGTGGGGTGATTTTCGTGGAGACACGTCGGCATTGATCGTTCCACGCGCTTCCAGACGCCAGAGAAAGCTTAGCGCCAGGGCAGTGTATAGAGGCTATCTCTGTAGCGCACAATAAAGGCGAGAGAGGCTGGGCTGTACATGGTTGAAAGGTCTTTCCGAGACGAAAAAACGTGTTCAATGTACGGTGGGGGGTGACGATGCCATGAGGTATCAAGGGTGGGAGCACTGGTGAGCACCGCCGTCGGTGGCTGTCGGCGAAGCCAAAAATGGACTGGCGCTCGTTTGTTGATGGAAGAGGTCAGGAGGCTAGAGAAATCCAGTGCAAATGAGTCAATAAGTGTCAAGTTGTCAATGCACGCGGAGGCGGTGGAGTGACTACGAAAACGTCACTACAACCGCTATCTCTGTAAGGAAATGCTTTTGGGCATATATACTGCGGACCAGTGCACGACATGGACATCCTGCGCACATCTCCAAATCCATATATCGTGCCGCCCTAGTGCGTGTATCGCCTGCAGCATATCTATTGCACCAAAGCAAAGCACACGCACATCCTAGCACAACCACCATGCCCAGCCGCGCGCCAAGCAAAAACGTCCGCTTTCAAGACCTTCCATCCACACCCCACACCTATTCTCCATCTATCTCACCATCAGCATTCAACAACTCCGGCTCTGTTCACACTCATTCGCCGCTACCATATGTCGCATACCGCCTCAACGCTGTGCTCAGTGTATCACAGCGTCCAACAGACAGACTTTGGGACATCAGGCTTCCGGAATCCAACGCCAAACTATGCCATATCTCAGGCTTGAGCGAGCCTGCAACAGAACCTCCCCTCCCATACATGATCATCACCTGCGCATCGCTTCCGCCAAATTGGGCCATCAGAGTGGAGGCATCGCACCCCAAAAATGGAGTGACGATCCTTGATATTGCGTACGCCATCTACTGCGACCTGCGTACCCCAATCACAGAAGACGAATATCAGCGGGACTCCTCCGATATGCAGCGGAGAATCAGCATTGCGTATCAACGCCGATACCAGGACGTTGCCAAAAACGAAATAGATCCCATGAAGAGAGACAAGGTTGGAGCAAGTGAGAAACTGAGGGGGACGAAGTGGGTCGACTATTTGGGAGAAAGAACGATGTTTGGTGGGTTGAGGAGCACACCACATGGGCCTGAGGTGTGGGAGCTGGTGGTCTTGTCACGGTGACGGGAACTCGCGTTCTCCTGCTCATCCTTTCGACCAAGGCGATACCCAGTTACCACTATACCCAATATCCATATCCTATACCCAGAACTCCCACTGTATCGTTATGCCACTATCTTGTCTTATTCGTGTTTTATTAGCCGTAGAAATAGAAGATCATCGTGTTTTTCCAAAAGAGGAAGCGTGGTTGAGATAAGGGGCTTACTTGTGATCTCATCAACCTGACGTAGGTCTCACCGCAGTGTTCAACGTTCATCACGGACGACGACCACAGCAGCACACGTTCATGGATTATCTTCTGTCGCCGTCGCCCACAGCGTCCGTTTCCCAACCATCCCGCCCACGACGCCCCACGCGCGAAATTCCACCATTGCCTCCATCCGCTGTCCCCAACGATGAACCGCTCATCGACTTGAGCAGCGAAGGTGGTCACAACACAGAATCGACAATACATGCCTCTGCCCAAAATCCTCCTATTTTCGATGAACCTAAGCCTACTGATCTGACTTCAATACGCGCTCATTACCTCAAGAAATCCCTTGTCCAGCTCCAGTTCAGAAAAGAGATCGACGCCATTACTACACACTCTCCGATTAATAATACCAGCACCCTCTCCTTCCTTGGACCTCCTTTCTCTCCCCCTCCAAAGGATGCACCCTTTGTCGACTTGCCCTTACTTCGGTACATATTCCGCCAGTTCGTACTCACGTTCCCTTTCATGGCTGCAGCTCCCAAGGACTTCTATTCAGAAAAGCTCCAACCTTTCGTGGCCTCTGCTTTGTCTAGAAACCTGTCCCCCACGTCGGTGCTGGAGGATGGTGATCCGGATGCCAGTGGAGAGCAGGCTGCCCGCAAGAAGCTTCTCGCCCGAGTCGAGCGAAACTTGGCCCTGTTTGTTGGAGCTGCCATCAAGCTCGTTGAGAATGAGCAGGTCGTCCGTCTGAATCAGTCGGACCTAGATCGTCTGGAGGCACTTGCCCGTAAGCGGATGGCAAAGGCGTCCAAGACAAAGATCGTATTCGAAGTCAATGTTATCGGGGTCAGGACTGTTGTCGACAAGGGGCGCATGCGCAGTCGTGCTCATGAGGCGCGTTCTCTTAATCTATGGTGATGGTGCCCAATAACATTCCCATAGGAGTTCATCATCCGTACGCGGCGTACCGGGTTTTCAGATGTGTTTGTGGCTCGAAGATATGGTGATTTTAGAAGATTAGCCGAAGAGGTATCCGTTTCATCTGTGCCCCTGATTGCTATACTTTATGCTCACCTTACCATGTTAGCTGCAAAAGGCTCTCCCGAACGAACAGATCCGCCCGCCACCAGCCAAGGATCGGACAGTCGTCATGAGCACACCGATGAGCCCTACTCCTACGACTCCATCCGACTCAGAACATTATGGATATCCCGGCATACCTCAATCACCGTCCCAGATGGGTTTAACGACTTCACGTCTTGCGCGCGAGAAGAACAGACTCACACTCCGATCCTATCTCCACACCCTCCTTGCGACATCTAAAATAGCCTCATCCCCTGTTCTACGATCATTCCTTCTATCCGGACCAGTGAATCTGACTCAAGCAGAATTACTGGATGCTCAGCGCCGAGAAGAAGCAGATAATGTTCGCGAGGATGGCAGGAAGAAGTTTGCCAAAGAAATTGCAAGCCGGGTAGAAGGGCTCAGGGAGGCTGTAAAGAGCGTCAAGGGTGGTGTGATGAGTAACAAAGGTACGCGCATGTCTCCCCTACTCGTTGTCTCGAACTCAAAAGTGAACAGATGGTTTGACCCATATTTTTGCCACGGTGAAGATCACTCCTGACGTCCGTGGCCTTCCCGCAAATTATCAGGCCGTCCTAGAGTGGGCTCGCATCTCGTATGTGTTTTCTCTTTCCATACATTTCCACAATTCATGTTCCTACTATTAGGATGGCCTCTACTGTATTCCATCAATTTGTTGCTTCGGATAATTCTTCAGAAACTTTTGCGAGTCTTAAGAGGATTCATGGGCTCATGCCTTACTTTATGCTCAAGGCTGCGCTGAAAATCAGTAATCCTATAGCTATGATTCGAGGTGCGTAAAGAATAAGCTTTGTTTGAAATCCAACAACTTTTCGTTACAGGTGTGCTCGATCTCTTTCTTGCTCAGCCTTTCGGCGGGCGTAGTCTCCTTCAACGGCGAGATAATCATGTTCTCGTTTTCCGACTCAAACTCATATTGATTCGCAGGATGTTCACAAGTTCACTGACCGAAGAGGTGAAGGCATTAGAAAACGACATTGAGGCGGTCAAGCAAAAAGTCGATGACCCAACAATGTGTGACAAGATCCGACAGTTTGTGTATGCTCCGAGGGAGATTCAAGAATTGTACAAAGCTGATGCCGGTTTGTTGTTGCTTCTTCCAGCATGGTAGTCTTACTTGCTGAATATCTTCCTGGAGTCCAGCTGCCGAGAAGATGAATCTTCTAACGGTCGTTCTTCGTGCAGCCGAAGAACCCGTGCTGTCGAGAGCACAGATGCATCGTCTCGCTAAAGCTCATCGGGCACATGAGATCTACTTGAAGTACCGTGCGACTTTGGCAGATTCGGACGACGATGACGGGCCGCAGAACGAAGATGCGTGGCTCTTGGAAGACCTGAAAGTCTTGACGCATCTATACTCGAAATTACGGGATCGCGAGCAGCTTATCGCACTCATTTTTGAGGTATGTTTTACTTACTATATGACGTTCATCCATCCATGAGATAATCTATCCAGGGATCTACATCAGACCTCCTGAAAGACATGATTACTATTTTCTATGCACCGCTGGCACAGGTCTATCGAGCTGCTAGCATCGCAGACTCTCTCAGTGATCTACAAAACTTCATAAATGACCTGATCAAGACAGTCGAACAAGTAGAGCGTGCGCTATCTATAGTGTGCTTGTTTCGTCGTCATACTGATATTTTACGATTTTAGTTGCTCAGGAAGACCCATCTAGGACAGTCCAAGCCTTCATCAACTTGATACAGCGCCACGAGCAATCCTTCTATCACTTTGTCCATAAGGTCCATAACAAGGGCGAAAATCTTTTCGATGGGCTCATGCATTGGATCGAACTCTTTCTCGCTGTTGTCCGAGAAGGCCTGGGCTCTCCTCTGAGCCTTGAATTCATCCTGCCGCACGCAGGCAAAGAACGTGACGACGTCTTGAACGAGGTTGACAAAGTCGCACTATATCACTACAAGCTCAAAGTCATATACGAGGGAAAGATTCGCCGTCGCTTTGGGCGAATTCAGGAAAGAAGTGGAGATGCGGACATCGAGGATGAGGTGACGCAGGACCTTGTCAATGGTGTCGTCGGCGAGATTGACTTCGGCGAGCTGATTCATGGTGATGCAGATGATGTTGCGGCGGAGGAAACCGATGAATACTCCAGCGACGAGTATGACGACGATTCGAGCGAGTTTGAGTCGACAGAAGGAACCGATTCGGATGAAAGCAGTTCGTCAGAGGAAAGTAGCAGTGATGATGAACGAGGGTTCCCCACCTACCAAATTCACGCTCGAACTCATAAGCACAGGACTGTCGATCGCTCACAAACGGCCCGAGTGACCCAGCCGCAAACTCTGGACAATCCACCTCGCAAACGATCGACTTCACTCCTTGGCTCTAAATCCCTATCATTGCGGCGCGGTCAAGATCTTCCGTCTTTACCAGCTACATCCCCCATGCCGAAGAGCGCTACGGTCAGTACATTCTCAACACCACTACCATCCAGCTCTTCAAGACGCTCCCACGAACACCCACATACTCCTACTACACCTTCGAAATTAAGCCAGTCATCTTCACAAATGGGCAACAACAAACCTTCTAGAGGTCATCCTGCCCACTCATCGTCATGTCACGAAATCTCGCCACGACCCATAAAGAAGAAAAAAGGTGTACAAATATTGAAGCCCCCAGAACTTCAACATATTCCAAAGCTGTTGCCTGTATTTGTAGAATTGGTAACACCTTCTCCGTGCTCCCCGTCAATCATTGCTGAGTTCGTTTCACCATTTAGTTACGTCCTCTCCTCCGGCCTCGTCAGTGATTTACCATTCATCTTAATGACCCAGTGCCGCCACATCACAATCATATATGGCCTGCGGTTTGACTGGAATGTATTATCTTTTATCCAAGGATCTAGGATGCTAGGGTAGGCTGCGTATAGTAGTGTTATATCTTAGAAAGCGACGTTTACAAAAAGTCAATACCGAATTCTGCATCGAAAGTCTTTTGTTTTACATCTCCTTTCCTGACCTTCTTCGCCATTCTTTCCTCTCGTGCCAACTCATCCCAATCATCTCCGTCGTCATCGTCATCTGACCCTAAGCATCCATCGTTGTCTCTTCCTCTTTTCAAAGAAGTCTCCGTAGGAGATGCAGGCATACCAACAGCTTGTGTTTGAGCCTTCAACCACTTCTTCTTCCGCGTTCTCTTTTCCTTCCTTAGATCTTTCTCTTCTTTCCTGCGTGTTTGATCACTCCATGCGCTGTTTGCCTTCTTCATTTCTGCGCGCGCTGCCCTCCGTGATTCTTTATCTTCTTCGCGTTGTGATTTATCTGCGGCACAGGCAGCCTGTCTCTTCGCCTCCTGTGCCGCATCTGCGTAGGCATAGGTATCCCACTAAGAATGTTCGTTAAGTGCAGGAACGTTCTCGAAACAAAAAGGATACCAACGTCAACTTCAGCATCATCCCAACCCTGCCTGTTGATATCTTTGAGCTCGGGCATTCGAGGTAACCGCAAAAGGCCAAAACTCTTTGCGACACCGACAAGATCGAGGTCCTTGATGCGGAAAATATACGAAGCTTCATGCTTTGAATAAGCACGAACGAAGGATACAAATGCTTTCGCCGCCTGAAATTCAGGAACACCTGAGTTTTATTTCTATAAAAAGGTAAAAGGCCACTGACCTGGTCATGATTCCCCCGGTCAGCCAGAAGGGTTTCCCGTATTCTAGCCAGGTTTTTCAAAACTTGAGAGTCTTCCGGACGATCCTCAAGGTCCAATGTTGACAAGGAATTATCTTCCGATAGGTATGCTCGCTTCTTCATGGGTATCTTCCGGATGGACATGAAATCTTGTCGCAGTCTTTAATTGGCGACAGAGGCCAATGAGAAAGGGCAGGGAAGCACTCACCAACATATTCCACTTCACGACCCACAAGAATCACCCAGGCGCGCCCACTCCTCCCAGCCCTCGCTGTTCGGCCGCATCGATGCGAGAAAGCCTTCGGATCCGACGGAGGGTCGAATTGTATGACAACGTCGACGTGAGGCAGATCCAAGCCACGAGCAGCAACGTCTGTTGCTAGAAGGATAGAGGGCGTATCAGGTGTTGATAGAGAAGAGGAAAACGCCGATAAGGTGCGGCTTCGAGATGCTGGAGGAAGATTTCCATGGAGAGAATATAGCTTAGTTGACGATGGAATCAACTTTGAAAGAATCTGTGTACCAAACAATTAATGAAAACATCTTCAGGGGAAAAAATATCAACCTACCTTGTAGAAATAGTCTACGCATGCACAAGTAGAAAAGTAAACAATAAATTGTGATGATTGGTGCTGCCTGATCTCGTGGAATATGATGCGGGTGAGCTGTACTATTTTTTCCGATGCTTGACATGTAAGGTAGTAATTTTCAAGACTAAAAATGCCATGACTGTCAGCTTTTCGTGACAAGAAAAAGACATGAACGGAATTACTTTGCAGGTATCCTTCGCTCTTCAATGACCTCTCCAATCTTTCTGTTACCGCCCTCTTGTTTGACCCTTTTTGACTGCACTTTGACAACAATTCGCGCAGGATTCCTAAGACCGACACGTACAAGCTCTGAGAGAGCGTCAGCGTCGGTCATAGTGGCACTAAAGAGGCCAGTTCGACGTTGTTTCGGGAGATGGGTGATAATGCGAGTTACAGCCTGCTGAAAACCCAAATCCAGCAAGCTGCGAAGACGTCAGCATGCAAAGAAGAAAATACATCGTGCTCCTTGCGCACCGATCTGCCTCGTCCAACACAAGGACCTCCAACTCTCGTACACTGACAACTGCTTTTCCTTTTCCCAATAAAAACTCTTCAACGCGACCGGGTGTTCCTATGACAATGTCTGCACCAGTATCAGTGAATCTTTTTATATCATGTGCTGGCGATGAATCATTTGAGGAAATGAGCAGCAGAGGTTGAGGATATTCGGGTGCACGGTGCGATGACGACGATGCTCCGTCGCTTTCGTCCGGTTGGGCAGACAAAAAAAGAGAGAAAATGGAGTGTATCTGGGTCGCCAATTCCCTGAAGAAGGTTAATAGCAGGCTCAACCCTTGACGCGCAAAGAGTGCGTACCGGGTAGGGCTTATGATTAGAGCACCTATCTCGTTGCCCCTCAGCTTATTTTCCCTTCTCAATAGTCTCTCTAATATGGGTATCACAAACGCCAAGGTCTTCCCGGAACCAGTAACAGCCTCCACTACAACATCTTTGTTCTTTATGAACAGCGGAATGGTAGAGGCTTGGACGGGGGTCATGCGTGTATGGCCCATAGATTGAATAACATCGAGGCTATTAGCATAATTTCAGCAGGAAATTTTGGTAGGCATAAACGGGTCACATACACCCATGGAGTGAGAGGTTCTGGAAGAGAAGTCCAAGAGCCAGCGAAGGCAGTCGACAAAGCCATGACTTGAAGCTTCAGGAACTCAAAATGCAACTTTCTTGATCGTTGATCAATAATTGTTTGAACAATCTAATCTAATCTGAGTGTGGTGCCTGCAACCTTTTGCACATCCCTTCTATCCATAATGTACAAGATATTAATATGTAACAATAAAGAACGTCGAGTTCCTAAGACAGATTGAACCGCTTGAAAGTATATCTGAGGAGATCACGATTCAATGAGAATGAGTAACGGAGCTGCAAGACGTGGTCTCACCCAAGGAATGCAAGATCCTTGCCAGCCTCGTTGGATTCTGCGTATCTTGCTTCGTCGGCTTGGTCAATCTCGTCAGTGGGGAAATAGGAGGTGTCTGTAATAGACCGAAGATGTGGGACGAAGGGCGCATCGATCCGACGTATCGTGTCCCAATCAACACCATAGAAAAAAGGGTGCTTCTTGATTTGTTCCACAGAAAGTCGTTGCTCCGCATTAATGATTAACCTGTGGTGCAATACACATCAATAGTTCTGACAAGACCAATGTCATAGCGTACCGTCTAATCATATCTTCGGATTCCCGGCTTAGGTGAACATCATCAGGAAATTGGAGATAGCGAGGCCATTGCATGATTTTCTGATATGTTTCGTGGGTGGAATCAGAGCAAAAGGGAGGATATCCAACCAAACACTCAAACATAATCGCCCCCAGCGACCACCAATCACACTCCTTTCCGTAACCTTTTTGAAGAAAGATTTCGGGTGCGATGTAGTCGGGAGTACCAACAGTGGAGTATGCCTGTATGGTGGATTATAAGGGGTGTGGGCGATAAGGATGATGGGATCACCCTCACAAGCTTCCGACGATTGGCTTTCCAGGTAGCAATCTGATCTTTGTTTGACATGGTCAGATTAATCGAGTTGACCATAACGCTGTTTCTTTGTGAATGCGCTGCAATGCTTGGAGAAGTCGCGGTGTTAACAGGGTCGAGGAGTCGTTGATAGTAACTAGAATCGTGTTTTTTCTGAAAGCCGGTAGAAAGACCGAAGTCGCTAAGTTTTATATGACCATCCTTGTCGCTGAAAAAATGTCAAACGCCAGGTGTGGTACATCAAGAAAATAATCTCACATTAGAATATTGTCGGGCTTGATGTCCCTAAAAAGAATGGGAACATAAGCGCTCAGGTCGCGCTGGGTGGATGAGAGCTCACCGATGAATAAATCCTAGTTTATGAACGGCCTCTATGGCCAGTACACACTCGGCGAGATAGAATCTAGTTACATCCTCTGAAAATGTGTCGTATTTGATGAGCATCGTCATCAAATCGCCACCCGGAAGGAACTCCATGATAAGGTAAAGGTACGATGGGTCCTGGAATGAATAGTACAGCTGCACGACCCAAGGAGAGTCTGATTCTGCGAGAACATCACGCTCTGCACGAACATGAGCCAACTAGGACTAGTGAGTTCAGATTGGATGGTAAGAATAGATATGCAACGCACTTGGTCTTTCTTCAGCATTTCCTCCTTCTTCAAAGTCTTCATCGCGTATATTTTGCCTGTATCGACTTTCTGAACGAGCCGGACCTATACAGATGGACAATATGTTTGCAATCTATACGACAAGTTATAAACTCACCTCTCCAAATGCACCCTTTCCGATGACCTTGACGGTCCGGAAATCGTCCAAGCCTAGCTTCGTTCGTCGGAGACGAAGGTACGTCGATTCCTTTTTCCCATGTTGCTGTAATTGCCGTTGCTTGCGTTCCTCAGGCATCATCATATCAGTTTGAAGCTTTCGTTCGAGCTCGACGCGTCTGTTTCTAGGCATGAGGAAACTCGGTAGATGTATACCCGCTTCAAGCACACCTCGTGTTACGCTCTATCGCAGAGTCGACAGCCACTTTGTAGTAGTGCTCAAGCTTCATTTGGGCGCTCTTTGCACGGGGAACAGCGTCATCGGAGAATCCTGCAGTAGTTCTATCAAAGTAAACGTCTATGGGAAGTGAGCTGATGGTACGCAGTCAATGCTCCACTGAGAACCTACAATCCGCTGGCTTGGAAGAGTCTGTGGGTGAGCGTGACGACGAGAGGGGGTTTCGTGCTGAACTTGAAGAGCTGGTCATTGCTCGTGAGCGTAAACAGTAACCGCTGTCAGTCTCCTTGCAAGTGCTGGCTTTGAAAGGCTTGCTTTTCTAAATTTGAAATGATTTTGATTGATTCAATTCCAAACACAGCTGTTCATCAACCATTTTATATACCCCAGGTCAATGGGACTCGTGGTCGTCCTTGGACCCGCCGTCATTCTTTCACTTCTTTTTCTCTATGCACGGCTCAATAACAAACGTCTACTCCGACTACCGGACGAAGTTGCCGCTTTCTCTCCCAAGCGTTGGACCCCAGATTATGTTCGCAACGCTGCTGCGAAGCTTGCGGACTCGCCTCCAATAACTGTCAATCAGCAACTGCCACCCAAGACTGGACGAAGGTACATAGTGGTTGGAGGCGGAGGGTTTCTGGGTGGCTGGATTGTTGCATCGCTTCTCGAACGCGGAGAGGATCCTCACTCTATTCGCATATTGGATATACGTCCTCCTTTACGCGAAGATCTCGTCGTTGCGCAGAAGAATGGTGTACAATTTATTCAAGTGGATGTGTCCGACAGTACTGCTATAGAAGCTGCGTTCACTGCGGCCTGGCCCCCTTCCATTTCTTCACCGCCACCAGAACTGACTGTGTTCCACACGGCTGCAAACATTCGCTTCTACGAGAGATACAAGATGTTCCTCCCGAGTTCTGCAAAGGTTAATGTTCGTGGAACGACGAATATCCTGAACAGCGCCCGGTCTGCTGGAGCCAGCATTCTCATTTACACTTCCTCTGGATCTATCGCTGTCCACCGCACTCGCTTTTTCTTATGGCCTTGGGAGAAAGAACCCAGATTCTTTGTACAAGTCATTGGGGATGACGAAGCGGCACTCCCCAAACGACATGCAGACTTCTTCTCGAATTACGCTGTGACGAAAATGCAGGCCGACCGTTTAGTGCGTACAGCAGACCGCTCACGTTCAGGTGCGACAGGTACTCTCAGGACAGGCTGTATACGTCCGGGAAACGGTGTTTTCGGGCCACGAGGTGACATGCTCTGCGGAGCCTATCTTGTGCGCCAGACAAATCCAACATGGATCGCCAATATCATGCAGTCATTTTGCTACGTTGAGAACTGCGCGCTCGCTCACCTGTGTTACGAGGAGAGGCTCGCAGAGCTGCAGAATGGAGGCACGAATCCTGATATTGGCGGTGAGGCGTTTGTCGTCGCCGACCCTGGGCCAGTACCGACATATGGCGACGTATACACGACGTTAGAAACTCTCACAGATGGAGAATGCACATTCCCAAATCTTCCCCCAACGGTGATGCTGGCTATCGCCACTGTGATTGAGTGGTATTATGTTGCTCGACACTGGCTGACAACAAATTTTGGGGATCCAATTGGAAAAATGCTTCCACCCCTCAATGGAGACATCATAAACTTGCAGCCAGCACTCTTTGCACTAACGTCAGTGCATTTGATCTTTGATGATTCTCGTGCACGTTTGCCACCACAGAAGGGGGGACTAGGATACAAAGGGGCGTGGACGACGTTCGAAGGACTAGTCAAGACTGTGGAGGAGCACAGGAGCGGCGTCGGTCAGGCAGGGAGAAGATCTGACCTTGCTGGAGTCAGTCTTGGCTTTGGCTTTGGGCAGGCGCCGAAGGCGGTCAAAGTGGTCAATGACAAAGTGGTCGATGGACTGGGAGTTGACCCTATGAAGTTGATTAGTTCAGAATCGTAGTTGACATACCTAGTGAGTACTTGCAAACCATATTCGTCCTAACACTATGGAAGGATAGTAAACCAAAAGTCATTGCACCATATGTGTATGATGCATTGACACTCAGCGTGACTCGAAATTTCACACCTTCCTTCGAAGGAGGCATGGTATAAAATTGACATTCCACGGGTAGCATCGAGTACCTCCTCGTGCAGAATGTGTAGATGATAGGGTACATAATCATATATGAGAAATACAAGCATTCAATCTGCCTCAACTTTCATAAATTATGCACGAGATAGATATTCGTTTGCCGATGTATCATTACCGAAAATTTTGATTGTATTGTTGCTCCGAGGTTGCCCATCTTGGGACAGTGGATCCACTATGTTCATAGGATGGGTATTGGGGGTAGTGGGTCGTATTTGCTGGATTCTGGGAGATGAAGGAACCTGGAGGTACTTGAGGCATTGGAGCTGAGCGTCCGATATTATAGTTCGTGGAAGGTGTAGCAGTCGTAGGATGTATTGCAGCGTGCTGGCCAGTTTGAGGTTGTGTCGATTGTGATAAACGATATTGTCGCGCTCTGGCAAACGGTAGTGAGTATCGCTCAAACGCGGAACCAATGATGACTAACGAATGAGACGCTCGTGGCTGCATGGACATCGGGGAGGAAAGATGGGCAGACACCGAGGAGCTTTATTGAGGGGAAAAGCGAATCAGTAGGCAGTGCGGACTCCTGTGTGAATAACCAACTTGTATAAAGCGCCAAGGGTGTACGATTGTGTCTGGGGCGTGGTTGGAAACGTTTGGTCAACTTTAGTCAGCGCAGAAAGGGAAACAGTATGGGTGGGGGGCTGGATCTGAGAACTTGAAGGAGGAAGTGTGGACACTGTGTACTGCCTGAGACGATCGACATTGTGTGGAGGCATTGTCACGGGCGGTTGAGTCCGAGCCATGCTCTGATGCGGGTGGAACGTCGATATGGACCGCTGCTCGAGATGATAATTTGGGGACCGTGGGGGTATGGGGAGCGACTGTCTTGGTGCTTTGTGAGGAGAGTGTGGCTGGGTTTGTGGCGAAAGTCGGCGGGGATTGGAAGAAGTCTGAGGATGAAGTGAGAAGGAAGGATCGGGAGCAAGGGGTAGACGATGTTCAGAAACCGGAGAGTTCAGTGGTGAGGGAGGAGTAGATTCTGGGTGGTATTCCAACCTGAAAATGCCATCCATGCGTGGTCCCATGGAGGCAAACGGCGGTGGGGGAATGGAACGATCATTGGTCTCGTCGTCACTATCGACAGGAATTTCATGCTGGGTCTTCCAGAGAACATGTCCTGAGGAACTCGATCCAGGACTGCCAAATGTTCCGTCGTAGCCAGACGCACTGCTTGAACTTTTACCACCTCGTTTATGAATCCTCAGCGGTGCGACAGCACTGGGGACGGGGAAAGGCGAAGAACCAACTTCTTCGTGCGATTGAGCGTACAGGTAGCTGGCAGAAGACCTGGCATCCAGACCCTGAGCCCTGCGGTTATTCGCCTCTGCAGCAGCAAAAGCTGCTTCGTCCCACTGCTCCCATTCCCCATCATCTGTGGTACCCTGGTGACTCTGAGTAGCTCGCGGTTCCTGAGCAGAGATCACCAATGCATGTGAGATCTTCTGGTCCAATTCCTGTTCAGAATATGGGGGAGGGACTTCGTCGTCGGTCATGGAAGAGGGGAATCGAGGGTTGTCTAGTGGATACTACGACAATCCATGAACAAAACGATCCGACAAGGCCCTGGCTGGCCCTGGACATACGACAACGACTAAGCACAGCCCAAATTAGCCGCCTTTCAGGCACACTTGATTGCCGCGACGCTCCCATTTATGCTACATTGTATCGCGGCAACGCACATACAAAAGCTTCCCACTTTCTATAAGAAACCTGTAGCTAAAGATACAGTGTACATAGCATCACAGATTCACTGAATCGCTCCGTGTTATGCTATTAGAAGGAAGGGTTGTAGGTGGTGAGATAGTAAAAGCCGAGGAAAGTGGAGATGACATATCGATGGTCAGCAGGACATGCTGTAGCAGGAGATCCATCTCACGCCACAAGATAACTTCAAGGACTGCGGCAGTCGGGCTCAGGGGTATCTCTCCCAGAGTCCCATGTCCATAAAATTTCGATGTAATTGGCAAGTAGTGGATGCTTGCGGCATCTACTTCCAAGGGCAAGCTGAAATTGGTTGATGGCCTAATAGTGCCTTAGACCTCTATTTCTTCCAAATTAGTTCCCTAGAAAAAGATTATGTTACTACTGTGCAATTCGACGCAAAAATAAGAGTACTCGCCAGCTTGGGAAGCCGTAGGTAAACATCTGTTCCTGTAGACAAAACACATTACACGATTGCGAAAGACAAGAAAATTTGGCGCACCCCATCCATCTAGAGACACAAGTTCCAGGGATCCTCCGAAGTACCTGGAAGGTGTGTAAAGCTTGGCCGTCAAAGTCAAGAAGATTTAAGCCGCACGTTGCAAAGATGTTGCTCATCGGCAAGCCAATGCCGATTCGGGGATGTGGTCCTACTCCAGCCTCCCGTTCAGGGTTGTTGGCCTCTTCCTCGTCGGCAAGGTTGTTATCACTTTGCCATCTGTCGACTTGTTCACCGACAGTTGCTCGAATTCCTTGCGCGCTTGAGCTAAAGCTACGTAGAGCTCCTAGTCGTGAATCCTCTAGGCGAGTGGCATTCCGGATGTGAGAGAAGGAAAACAAATCCGATGGAGTCTTGATTTGATTTTCTGGGGTGAAGAGACCACCGCCTACGTTTGCTGTGAGCGGAGACTCGGCTGGGTAAGATGTAAATTTCACCTTCGTCTGATATCCGAATCCCAACGTCGTTCTCACCAGCAACGATAGTAGCTCGTATGTTCGGGAGGCTTGGGGAATCATGATGTTTTACAGCCGTTGCGCGCATGGACTAGGGATGCGTGAGTATACAAGTGCAGGCAAATTGCGCCTCATCACTGACGTTTTTCAGTAACTCGAATACAATATACCTGTCATTTGCGTCGAGTTTCATAACACTCAAAGAAAACCAGAAGGCTTACTCTAAGTGTTCCCGAATATAAGCAAACTTGGTATCGAGGTGGCCATCGATTATTACTTCTGGCCAACCAGTTCCGAGCACACCATTCCCATAGTGATCCTCAACGCTAATTGGTCTTGCCTTGAGGAGCCTGACACACCTCTCAACGCTCTTTCTGACGTTCAATCCAGTAAATATGATTCCAACATGAGGTTCCCCAGAAGACTCCGCGTGGGTGCCAGCATGTATTTCGGATAGAGCAATGTGATGCTCTGCAAGGACACGCCTGGATATTCGAGAGACAAGCATACGCCGCATGAATGGATCTAGCTGATCTGGAGGCAGGAAACGAGAGGAAAGCGAGAGGCCAAGAGAAAGGCTTGGAATCACAGTCGCACTAGAAGATAATCAGCATTTCGAGCAACGCTATAAGCAATAAATCGCACTGCTCAGCGAGTATGTTGGTTAGAAACCGGCAAAATTCCGCATTCTCTTCGAGAGTCGTGACTGGTGGGTAACGTCGAAATCTGGGGATATATGGTTCATGTTCAGATTAGTTAGAGAGCGAGTCATGACACAGACTGACTGTTCGAATGCAGACCAATACAACTTAGAAACTGGTAAGTGGATATTATACGGCAAGTATGGGCTGAGCTACCTCGTAAGTCTTTGCTACACCCTCTTGAGTAACAACGACATAGGGTAGAGCCTGCAAGTCGCGTAAACGATGTGCGATGCGGACAGGCAGTTCTGTGCGGACGTAATTGGCGCTCTATTAAAAAGCTTTGTCAGTAGAGACAACCGGGTCGCTTTACACGAGACTGGTCGTGCCTTGATAAGTCGGTCCTCATCCATTGAACGGCCAAAAAATATCTGAGTTAAGACATCAATTTGAGACAAACGACAAGGTGCTGCAGACGCACGAGCTGCCGGAGAGTCAACCGCTTAGCAGGCTTTGATGCATAGAGCTCTAGCTGCCTGTTCTGGTAGAAATGAAGCGCTGTCGATTCGTTCCGGGCACCCAAAGCACATTTAGAAACGACTGGGAAACGCTTGGATCGCAGAGGCAGAGAAAGAATGAACATCATAAACTCGTTAGTTTGCAAAGTGTCCGAGTAAGTATCCGATGGGTGTAAACGACGTTGTTAGTACATTGGTGCGATGGTAGAGAAGAACGAGTCAGGGGCGACCTCACTTCGCGGTTGAGACTGTCTTATCACGTGTCGCACAATCCGGACCGACAAAATCAAAGAATGCCTTCTGATCTCAATGCACCCATAATCAAGTAGGCAGACCTGCGGTCTCTATCAATCCCTACCCAGTCTTTGTCCTTCTTTTCAGGAATGTCTTCGTCTCCGTAGGCATAAATGTCCTCTAAGTTCTCAGATGTCTCCTTCCCCTCAGTCGAGTTGACATTCTTTTCTTCTTGTTCCCGATCCCACAAGACATCATCCCACTGCGAGTCACTGATGGTTACAGCAACTGTTTTCGCGTCTTTGATATTGGGAAGGATCGATGTCAGGAGATTTGAAAGGAGCTCGGAGGTGCCGTCTGCCACAGGCGAATGCAGCACGGGTAGCGGAAGGTATTCGGCCTGTAGCATCGCGCAGTTGAAAAACTATCATGAACGAGACTTTGGGCAAACGAGGCACACCTCAAGAACCATTCCCTTGATACCACCCCCAGGAAGACAAACATTGCCTACACGCACCAACCAATCGTTCCCTATCGCATATTGATGACCATCGATCCATAACTGATGACCACTGGATTGGCCTCTTTGTGGTCCATTTGAAGACGATTGGCGTACAGAGACCCATCGGGCTTTGAGCTGAGCCAGAAGTTGTTCAAGTGCGCCCGGTGGCTTCAAGGTAAGAAAGGTAGTGCGGAAGTGGGTCGGACCCTGCAAATATGCAGCTTCTTGGCCAGGAGGAGCAGCTGCCAGAACGTCAGCCCTTGTTGGTGCCAGAGGGTCGTCAAGTAGGACGAAGACGTTGTCATCCATAGTGAGGGTACACATGGTGCGTTCAGAGGGTATGTGTACGTTTGGTATCTGACCGAGAGCGGACCTGTAAGACTTCACTGCCAGTTTCCATGGCCCTTTCTTGTTTCCCTAGAGAGTAGATTAAACCAGTGAGAGAGCAGATGTGGACAACGTACACTGTGATTGAGCATAATGTTTCGTTCTACGAGATCAAGGCCGGCCACCGGCGAGTTCATCCATCGAGCTAGGCTTGAGAGAGAGTTCAATAGCCATCCACATACAGGCTAGCAAGTCAGCATACCCAGTGAAACCCATGGTGGTGCTGACGCGGTATGTCACAGTCACGCGACCATCACCCCTCTGCTAAATACTGTTGTTGCTCTCCTCCACGACTATCATGCCACCCAAACGCAAAGCCTCGTCGTCGCTCCTCAACGAGTCTCCCGCAAAGCGCTCAGCACGCTCTTCGGAAAAACAAGCCGTCACGCCCTTAAAATCGGTTCCAACCGCAGTTCGAGCAACACACAGCTCTACTGCACTATCGGTTCCGGTTCTTACTACCCGAAATGCACAGACGCGAGCTCAAGATGCGCCGCAGAAAGGCACCTTTCAAAGCGTGCAGACTCCTCGTAAGCTGCCAACAGGAAAGCGTACAGCTGAGAACTCCCCATCTAAAAAGGCGAAAACACCACGCAACCCCTCTACATTTACGGCCACTCCAGAAGTCTGCCAGCCCAGCCACGAGCTCAAACGCGTCACGCGTTCATCCGGTCCGTTGAAATTTGACAGCATCGTCATCCCCACTACGCCCACCCCGCGAAGAACTAGACCGCGACGTAGAGCCGTGTCTCTCATATCAGTACCGGAAACCGTTGCATCTGCGCAAGAATCAGAATCTGGTGAACCTCCTTCAGACAATCCCTTCATTTCTGTAGACGCAAGTGACCCAATACCCGTCGAATCTGAATTATTTGACCGACCGTCGTCCTCCTCCCCCCCACCCCCTGTATCGCCGACCAAGACGAGGGGATTTGTCGTGGGCGAATTTGTCTTGGCTTCGCCCACCCGTGTTTCTAAAACACTCCCAACGCATCTCCACGCGTGCCTCAATGCACAGAAACGAGCAATTTTGTGGGCTGCCCAGCATCCACCAGTGGATAGCAACGAAGATATCGATGAAGACCCGGCAACAAACACAGTTGCCGCTCAGCAATTGACAAGCCTCCTTAGCGGGACGCTTACTCGTGGTGAAGGAAACAGTTGCCTTGTTCTAGGCCCAAGAGGCAGTGGCAAAACTCGGGTAAGGATCTTCCCTGCCGTTCTGTCAACACTGCCATTCTAACGAGCCCCAGCTCGTGAAAAATTGCATTAGAAGTTTCGTTGAAGAAAAGCCAATAGTCATTCGCCTATCAGGATGGACACAGCACTCGGACCGCCTTGCAATGCGCGAGATTGCATATCAGCTTCACCAACAAACTGGTACTTCGTACCTGTCTCAAGGTGATGATGATGGGGATGCTGAAGCCGACAGCGAAGGATCCCATCCTCTCTTTGAAAGTTTATCATCGAGTAAACCCCCAGCAGGCCAGCTTCCAGCCCTGATATCCCTCCTTCCAGCTCTCAGCCGACCTACCATCGTTGTGCTAGATGCATTTGATCTCTTCATTCTTCACCCTCGGCAAGCCTTGCTATATTGCCTTCTCGACACAGCTCAAAGCTGTCGTGCCGGTGCTGGTAATAAAGGCCTCGCCGTCATTGGTATTACAAGTCGCATTGATACTATTGTGCACCTTGAGAAGCGGGTAAAGAGCCGGTTCTCGGGAAGGATGATCAGAACCGCCCCACCACGCACACTCGAGGATTGGGAGACCATTATAAAGGCAATCCTTTTTAAGGAAGTCGATACCTTTATGGATACCCATCCGTTAGAGGAAGAGGTAGTTGCAGAGTGGTCTGCCGTGTGGTCCGCCGTTGTTGAAAAGTTCCTGCAAGACAGCTCCGTACTGGCTGTTTGGAACGACACCTTCAGCGTCACACGGGATGTCAGGATGTTAACTCGGATGCTGGTATGTCCACTCATTACCTTAGTCAAGTAAGCTGCGTCTGACAAAAGAATACACTAGGTATCTGTTGTGCTTCGCCTTTCACCATCATCCTTATCTCTCTCTTCCTCGCATTTTGCCTCCGCGGCTGCTGTCCAGCGTGTTCGCCCATGCTTCCCCTCATTACACAGTGGGTTGTGATCCTTCTGTACCGAGTTGTCAGTTTTGACTCAATTGATCAGCTCTGCCCTATCCAACTATATGCCTCCTTATCGCAAGCCTCCATGCTGATACTGCAGGACAGCCGATTTTCTGCTTTGAAATGCTTTATGAATGCTTCCGTGATCAAGTCCGTGCCTCAACTTCAGCGCCCGTGCAGGTCAGAGGTGGAAGCATTGGCATGGTCCGTTGCAGCCGTCAAGTCCTCATGACTGTGGGTTTTCCATCGTCTGAATAGAATACAAGCTGATATGATATTTCAGGCCTTCGAAGACCTCATCACAATTCAGGTGTTTGTCCCCACCACTGCATACGTACCAAGTGTTGCAAGAGAATTCATCAAGTACCGGTCCGTCGTCGAAAGGGAGGATGTCAAAAAAGCTGTTGACAAGATGGGCCAAGTCAATTTGAAAAAATGGCTAGCTAAGGCGGGATAATGAGCGGGTTCCAATAAGAAAGGCTCTATACATATCACTGTTATGTATTATGTATGCTTACTTGAGTGCGCATGTGAGGTTTTGCGAGCTATCCACGTCGAAATCACTTTAAGGAGGCAAGCAGATTTGCCGTGGCTAGATTCAAGCCAAGCCTAGAGATCACTAAGTACTCTAATTATAATGAGAATTAGAAGCCCACGGGAAAGAATGTGCAATGCTAGACCAATGATGCTGGATATGGAATGGATAGATAGATAATAGCCTGGTGGGGGCAGTGGCGACGAAGCAAATTTGTCCCCAGTGGTTCGAAGTGTACGTGTACAAGTGAATCTTATATATACAGCTTCCTCTTAGAAACTCCGAGGTACACTCCTCATCGTGGCGTTGTCAGCCAACCAGTAGAAAGCAGCAGACGAATGTTCCTCAGAGACACACACGATTAGTTTCGTTCACGTTCGCAGAGGTGACGTAGGTGATGTTACTGTACATAATAAATACACACAAGAGAGACAAGAAATCGTCCCATTAGATGCCGGCGTGGCGACCACCCCTGACGTTCACAAGACCCTCCGTTTGACGAAATGCCTTGATATGATCCTCGCTTTCCACCATCATCTATGTCAATCAATTAGCATCGCTCGTCACGACTGAGGTGGTGCTCTTACATCTTCTGCCATAGTGTGCACGTCCGACCCGGGCCTGTTATACATCATTGCGTTGGCAAACATTAACATTATATCCCTCTGATATTCCTGAGAATTCGTAATCGAGCCATCCTTGACCCTCATCTTGATAGTCTTGAGATCCATAGGTCGCTTCACTATCTCGTGGTAGTCCGGGGCCTCGGAGTTCTTGATAGGATTGTGAAAGATGTTCCCATTGCGATGCTGGGATATCTGGGAATGAAGCATCCCGATGACTGCCTGGAATCGTTTGTGGCCCTCCGTACGAGTGGCTATTGAGCGGCGGCCACGCCCATGGCTTGTGCCTATATACGTAGATAAATCCTAGTGCATGTATGGGCCTTGAAAATGGTGCTTACCGGCATCGTCTTCCTCCACTGGCTCTGAGTCATCGCGTGGGCGCTTCTTATCGCGGGGCGAGTCGACTCCTTCAATGAAAGACGCCTTGCGCTTGCCTATGCAAGGGACTATCAGAATGTGGGGCATTCATAAACCGCCATTCGTACCTTGCACTCGCCTACCAGGTGCTGGCGAGGCATCATGATCTGCCTCAACTTTTGGAGTACCGCCCTGAAGCTCCTCGATGTCTTCCATCGGTTCGGCCTCTGATTCTTCTTGGGTATTGATAGGGCTTTCCGGTCTCTGCTTACGAGCTTTTCCACGAGTTTGCACAGGCTGAATAGGAGATAAGGTAGATCGTCGCCGCCTGGTCGAACCTGGAGAAATTGTGTCACCAAGCGTTACATTATCAACAGGGAGTAACTCACGTCGTGTGTGCAGTGGTTCTTCCCCGGAAGATTCGCCGTCGTCTATTGCAACTTCGGCCTCGGCCTCTGGCACAGAATCTTCGGGCATTTCTGAAGCCTCTTCTTGAATAGGAGTAACTTCTTGCGTTTCTTCGACCGGTGATTCGGACGAAGACTCCTCGGCGCGCTGCTCCTTATGCTTTATCTCTGGCACGACAGTGTCCACCCTGTCCTTGGAAATACTCTTTGCCACAGCATCTTCCTCCTCCTCTTCCTCCTCCTCCTCCTTCCTCGATTTTGTTGGATCAACCAACATACGTTTTGCATCGTCCGACTCTGAGTCTTGCGCGGCTTTGGATGTGTCCGAAGATAACGTAGATTGTGACGAAATGGAGGTTAAGGGTTGCCCGATGACCTTTGAAGGCTGTTGGCCATCGTCTTGGGCTGGCGTCACTGTTGCGGGGGGAGAAGGGACAATAGTGGGCAGAGAGTCGTCAAGGAGGATTATTGGCGCCTCAGGTGAACCCATTACTGCGACGCTCTCCGACTGCTGTAGTCGTGACCCGGTGGGGGTGTTTGGCGTCGATGTCTTGCCCTGTGCAGAAAGAGTTATAATGGAGATAATATCAGACTGTTCGTGATTTACCTGCGGTGAACCTGGAGTAACACTGACTCCAGTCAAATCAGACCCTTCAAGAAGCTCTTCCGCCGCTATTGATTGAGGAGTCTAGTGCACAATTAGAAACTGTGAGCACATTTATGGTTATGCATATACTTGGGTTTCAGACACTGATGATGGTGGTTCAACGGGAACGCCAGTTAGGTTTGCTGTGATTTCAGCGTCAAAACCACCTGAACGTATGGCCTTTATGTCGGATACTAGGGCCCTATAGGGTGTTAAGCACCGAATTAGAGCAAAGATTGATACAACAGACTTGTATTTTTCTTCTTCAGCGGCAATTTGCTCGCGAAGCTCCTGAAAACGCGCGCGGTAGTACTTTTCAGCGAGTTTGTGGTTTATTGGTGCTAAGAATCATCATTAAACTGAAAAAGGGGCCTTGAGGAACATGCGTACAATGGATGGCATCGCAGGCCTCAGTCCTTGGTTACCTATGAGTTGATGCATCATGAAGCGACGCGAGTCACACCTTTCAAGCCCAGCCTCCTTCATAAGATTCTGGTACATTACTTGGGATGCCTATGCGGAAATTGTGAGCTCCAATGATTACGCGACAGAAGAGTGCATACTTGGGCCGTGAAGAAGGATTTTGGGCGAGAAATCAAGGAATGAGAGGAAAGGACCTTTGAGACTGTCAGCCATGCGTCTGCGCCGTTCTCCCAGACAGCCTGGGCGAGAATGAGGGCCTCGATATTGCTGAGGGAATCTCGACGCAACCGTGAACCCATTAAGGGATCGACCAAGGAGTGGTGTGACTGAATGTCTCAATGGATGCGACAAATTCGTGACCGGAAGAAGCCGAAGATGACGTTCAGAATGGTTGGCTGCGCGTTGCTAGTTGCAGTGGTTGATTCCGAACATGATTGTCACTCCCTTATTTCTCTCTCTCCTTCCCCTCGTCGTCGACGCTGCCGGCGTCCACAAGCTCAAACTAAAGAAGCTTCTTCCTGCTTCCAGCAACCCCGCACTAGAGGGCGCCTACCTCTCCCAGAAGTATGGCGCCTCCTCGCCCCAGACTCCCCTTATGGGTGCAGGTGGCTCCGGCCGTCGTGTTGGACGACCCGAGAATGGTGACGAACTGTTCTGGACTCAGGGCGGCCATAAGGTTCCCCTTAGCAGTATGCAACTCCGACCACGTTAAAATGTCTGTCCAGCTCACCTCCCCGACAGATTTCATGAACGCACAATACTACACCGAAATCTCCCTCGGTAGCCCAGCCCAGACTGTAAGTAAACTTGAAGCAGTGTCTCATCCTTTGACTCACGGAATGCCAGTTCAAAGTCATTCTTGACACGGGGTGCGGTGTTCGTGTACTTGCGTCATCCTGTCTTGACTAAACTGTATACAGATCGAGCAACTTGTGGGTTCCCAGCACCCAATGCACCTCGATTGCTTGCTTCCTCCACAACAAATATGATGCGTCTTCGTCGTCTTCCTACAAGGCCAACGGCTCCTCATTCTCGATCCACTACGGATCTGGGTCAATGGAGGGCTTCGTGTCGAGGGACACCCTGTCCATTGGCGACCTCACTATCAAGGACCAGCTCTTTGCAGAGGCCACCAAAGAGCCCGGCCTTGCTTTTGCTTTCGGAAAGTAAGCAGGCTGTTATCTTCATGCACATCGTAGTGTGTACTTATCAGTTCTGCTCTAGGTTCGATGGCATCCTCGGTCTTGCCTACAACACAATCTCCGTCAACCACATCACCCCTCCCTTCTATAGCATGATTGAGCAGGGTCTCATCAATGAACCGGTTTTCGCTTTTCGTGTTGGTTCCTCAGAAGAAGACGGTGGCGAAGCCACGTTTGGTGGCATCGACGAATCTGCATACACTGGAAAGATCAATTACGTGCCCGTTCGTCGTAAGGCATACTGGGAAGTCGAGCTCCCAAAGATATCTTTCGGTGATGATGAACTTGAGCTTGAGAATACTGGTGCTGCCATCGATACTGGTATTTGCTGCGCAGTGTTCGTTTCTTAATCCGAAATTCACTGTTATCACTTTAGGCACTTCTCTTATTGCTCTTCCCACCGATGTTGCCGAGATGCTCAACACTCAGATCGGTGCCAAGAAGTCGTGGAATGGACAATACACCCTTGATTGCTCTAAGGTCCCTTCTCTTCCTGAGCTTAGCTTTTTCTTCGGCGGCAAGGCGTACCCCTTGAAGGGCAGTGACTATATCCTCGAGGTGCAGGGCACCTGTATGTCTGCTTTCACTGGGATGGATATCAATCTTCCAGGAGGCTCCCTATGGATCGTCGGTGAGTAGTAATGTACTAAACCCTCGGTCTACCTGACCTGATCACGAAATCTCTTTTCAGGTGACGTGTTCCTCCGCAAGTATTACACCGTCTACGATCTTGGCAAGAACGCAGTTGGATTTGCCGAGTCCAAGTAGTGTTGTTGTGATATGCAGTCGTTTTGTAGGGGTAGAGAGAGCATTTTCCATAAGTACATAGTTATGTGTTGTGCATAAACTATTTGCTATCAGCTGTCGCATAATATGATCGGATTCGGTTGAACAGACGTTTCAGGACCACACCGAGTCGAACAACTTTTGTTATAACTACCCTCAACAATGTTGGGTGTGGACCGTCTGAATTCCAATCACCTACCTCATTTACCCCCATCGGAGAGGTTGAGGCGTCGTCAATTGTCTCGAGCCCTGCAACATACGCTTGATCGTGTCAATGTCCTTGGTCATGAAGATGGAGGAACTGGCCATACTGGGTAGGCAAAATGACTGCATTGCGACTGGGCACTCAGCTTTATCAGGTGCGTGAATGCTCTAAGCTGGGCTCGGAATGGTGAGCTACTGCTTAGCGGAGGAGATGATACAACTGTGCGGATATGGGGCATCGATGCTGCGGACACATCTCAGGACTACCCTTTCGTCTGCCGGTCCGTCATCCATACAGGCCACACGGCTAATATCTTTAGCGCACAAATGCTCCCGTACTCCTCACGAATGTCGGTTTAATTCAAGCAAAGTTTGCAGTCCGACTTACTCTCTCTCCAGCGCCACTGTTGCAGGTGATCAGCAGATTCGGGTCTTTGATGTTGGGGAAGCTGGTCTAACTTATAATGTCGACGGGAGCGAGTCGTCTTACACAGTTCGCCAATCCCTCGTGCAGAAGCTCCGGTGCCATGATGATCGCGTGAAGAGGATCGTCACTGAACACAGTCCTGATCTCTTTCTGACCGTTGGAGAGGTTTGTCCGATGCAACCAATGATTAGCATGGCTTCTCAATCTATTCTCAAGGATGGTGCTGTACGCCAACACGATCTAAGGACGTCCCATGACTGCCGATGCGAGCCATGTCCTGCCCCACTTGTAAAAATGAACCAAGAGCTATCCACGCTTGCTCTCTCACCTCTTACCCCACATCTTTTCGTTGTTGCTGGAGAGTCTCCTTTTGTTTGTGTCCACGCTCTTTCCACATCGGCGCCATCTTGAAATAAGCTTGTAGGGCTATCTCTTTGATCGTCGCCACGCTGGCCGGAACCTTCGAACTGAATGGGGCATTCCCCCTGATGCCATGGATGCAGATTCGTCTCTGACAACTTGTGTTCGTCGTTTTGGGAAGCCGAAAACGCCTTCTGGGGATTCACGGAGGCGCCGAAATGAACATATCACAGGTGCTAGAATGTCGGCTTCCAATGGCCATGAGGTGATTGAATGACCTTTGAAACATTGGAGCGCCGTCAACTGAATATCTCCATGATATAGGTGATCCTATGTTAGTTCCATACCCTCCTATCAGTCCGTTGGATATACTTACGGTGATGTCGATCACAGCTTATAGCGGCGATGCAGTATACCTATACTCCACATACGATGATCCAGCAAATGAGGAAACCACTTCTTCGCCATCATCACCTCTGCTGCCTTCGAACGATGCAAAACGCCGGCGTGTCAACGGCTCCGAGGTGCAAAAAACCTCTGAACTACTGGGTGGTGGTGGTATGGACGTCGATGTCGAATCTTCATCTTCCGTTTTCGGCTCTAATATCACAGAACACAGCAGTGACGACGAAAGCCATACGGAGCAAGAGGAGGATATGTCCGATGGCGACGATGAGGACGACGAGGACAGCGACTATCTTGAGCTGGAATATACTACGGGGAAAGGCAACAGTGGAACTGAGGATCTTCCGACTGTGTCTGTTGTGTTCCCTCGACAGCGCTATATTGGTGCTCGAAACGTAGCGACTATAAAAGACGGTAAGTTTACGGGTATATATTAACCCCGAGTGTCGGTCTGAATTTCCGCCCTTTCATCAGTCAATTTTCTTGGCCCCAGCGATGAATATGTTGCATCAGGCTCTGACGATGGGAACTTCTTCATCTGGCGCAAGGCGACGGGTGCCCTTCATGGGATTTACGAAGGCGACGGCACCGTCGTTAATATGATAGAAGGGCACCCACACCTTCCCCTCGTGGCTGTCAGCGGAATCGACCACACTGTAAAGGTAAGTACTAGCACTCTTTTCTTGGCATCTATCGCCACAATTAGCATGATATGACTTCGCATCCAATAGCTCTTCGCTCCATCGAATGATCGACCTAGCAAATTCTCGAGAATAGAAAATGCAGCGAATATAATGCAAACGAACTCGCGTTTAAACAGACCAGTGATCAGGTATAGCTTTGCAACGCTGTTGGCTCAAGCACGGTTGCAAATGGATGAAACCGGTGAAGAATGCCGCAATCAATAGAGGCTGGGCATACATATTTCTGGATCTCAATGACCTAGCACCAAATGTATACATTCACCGTTCTTTGAGGTGAAATTTGAGACATCATTATTGCCTATTTTCCACCGAATTTGGTGCACATGCTGCAAGCCCCTTTGAACTCAGCCCACCACCAACCATCCAACTACGCCTTACATTTGTAAAGTTTCTTTGGCTTTGGGTTCATCACCAGGGCCGTTAAAGAATCTGTGCCGGGTGAGAGTATGAAAGATACTTGTTGTGGGCAAAGTCAAGGAGTTGGGCATCAAAAAGTTCGGGCCTTGTTCATCCTTGGCCTCGAACTACCCGGCAGCAGCACACCCATATACCAACCACCACCGTCGGGCCATTGCTAGACTCCTCTAAAGGTTCTTATCTTAGTTTCCTACTCTAAGGCTCTCTTAGTTTCCGTTTTTAAAGTCGTTATGTAAGTTTTCCATTCCACAACCAGCCTTGTTGAGGACGGTGCTGACTCCGTCCTCCTCACCTCTTTCTTGATAACGAATACCTATTCGGCCGTCACCTCAAGAGTCATCTACTGTTAGAACGTGGCGTCTGCGTGATTTCGTTGTTGCCGGACACAGTAACGTTTATGACCGTCATCAGGGGTGAACCCTTGTAGTTTTTGACGACGACCACAACACGTAACATCTATTCAATTCTTTCTCATCACTTTTGTTCACCTCTTGCCGTGCAGCCTTCCTTTAAATGCGCTCCCACGCAAGGAATAATAAGCGAGGTCGAGGGAACAAGGGTCAGGACGACGAACACTACATAGGCGCACCAGTAGAAGATATGCGTTCTGAAACTTACACACGTCCACACGAATCCTCTCGGCATGGAGACAACTATAGAGCCTCGACAAGCTCAAATAGGTCGTCACAATACGATTTAGGCCGAGAACCGCCGTCGAGGGGGAGGCGTCATATGCAGGAGTGGAGACGAGAAGACGAGGTGGAAAGGCACGTTTACATTCCGGGAGACGTATACCACCGGCTTGGTAGCGGGCATGATGATCATGGTGTACTCGATACGAGGGAGCCAGAAAGCTGGCCGCCTCCAGGTCAGTACAGTGGTTCTCGAGGAGATTGGTCTCAGCCCTATGATTACGGAGCATACCCACCGTCCTCATACGCCGAGTCATCGTCCCGCAATGCTTCTATTCTTCCTCGTGATAGTCGAACTGCACAAATGGACCATTGGCGAGAGGCGGATCGCCAAATGCTCCCTCCAGGCGACCGACACCTCAGCCGCGAATCACCGAATTGGCGACAAGACCAACATCGAGATAAACATGGCCAAAAATACCAGAGCGATTCAGGTTGGGATCCACATCGTAGGACTAGGGCCTGGGAGGAGCCTCCTACAGCAGCTTGGGACGACCTAACCGAAAAAGCTCACCGCATCGTCAATAACGAACGCTCATGGGACCCAGCACCCGGGTGGAAACCTCCAACTCACCACAAAACAGATGATACTTATCTGGATGCATATTCACGCGCACCTCGGGTTTCGACCGCAGCTCCGACGTCGACTACGACCTCTCGCCGGAATTCTTTCTCATATTCAACAAACATGAAAAGCAGTAGCAAGCGAACCAAACAACCCAAGCGTGATTGGAGGGATAGGGACGATGACGGCCCATTGAACAAGTATTCTTTATTTCCTCCCTTGTATTTTTGTTTCTGATCCTTGCTGTTTCAGCTGGCAAAGACGTGAGGTTCCTGGTATTAGCACTTCAAAGCCTCCACCACGGAAAAAACAGCGACGATCCCCTTCTTTATCTCGTTCTCCCTCCCCTGTACGCTCATATCGATCTCCGTCCCCAGCGTGGGAGCCTGATCGCTCGCGCTCGCGGTCACATTCTCCCACCTCAAAGCGACAACGTCGTGGGGACACTCCGCCTGTCTCCCACACTCGTACGTTTGGTGACAAAGAAAGGGGACGGTCCTCCAACTGGGTACCTAACTCTCGCGCGCGCTCTTCTTACTCTCCGCGGTCACCAACCCATAGTCATCACTCTACCAGTGATAGGGTACGAGCCAATCATTACCCGATTTCCCGCCATGGTAGAGACCGTTCACCTGTATCACCAAGGAGTTATTCAGGCGACCGTGGACGTCCAATTTTGCGCCCAAATTCCCGCTATGCGAAGGAAGCATCGCCTTCACCCAAAGGAAGCCCCGTGGGTTACTCACGTCGCCGGAGGAGCGTCTCTTCAGCATCCAGCGCCAGTAGTGAGAGGAGCCCAAGCCAAAGTCCCCCAGGCCGTGTGCGGGCTGTCCATCGTCTTCCCCCAGCAAATGCCAATGTGGTGTCTCCGACAATCACCCCTCGTCCGACAGCTACAACACTTCTAAACTCAGGCACTCAGAACAATGGGAATGCTCATGCCAATGGAAAAACTCACAATGTAGGTGCTCGCCCAAAATCTTTGACTACTTTCTAACCTCTTGTTATAGGGTGAACGACGTAAGGGCCGTCCATCCATGAAGGCCTTACATCTCGATGCAATGCCGCCACCTGCTATAGTGCCTTCGTATAGTAGTCGTACATATCCCCCCACTGAAGAGGATCTGGCAATCCCCACCAGTTACAACCCTCCACAGCCCATTCCTCTCCAAAGAATTCCAGAGCCTACGCCCGACCAATCACCTGCGTTTTCAGGCTTTGCTCCAATCAGGAATGCTGGGTTCAAGCCCATCGGCCAGGCAAATTCATCGTTGAAAAAGTTCTTCCCTGGTGATGAAGACGACGCTGATGCTTCCCAGAACGATCCGCGTAGAAAGGGAATGCCTGCGCGACCAATAGAAGAAGAGACTCATGACACAAGCCAGACTCCTTCGCCCACAAACAGTCGGCCTGCGCCCATTCATCATGAAAGAAAGGTCTGGCCGTCACCTCCCCCGGCCTTGAGTCCATCCCGCCATCCACTACCGGCTCCCAGAGTTGAGCAAACGATACCCCGCCCTTACGCCAATGCCCCAGTCTTCGTTCCCGCCGAGTCATCGCAGCAGTTGCCTTCAGTTGACCCTCGACCACACAGATCCATTACGCCCCTCGAAGTAAAATCCGTTCCCGACCTTCCCCCAGCGCCATCTCCGGAGTCTCCCATTGAACTTTACAACATTATTAGGCACGTTGGCGAAGGGACCTTCGGCAAGGTATACAAGGCTCAGAACACTGTATCAAAGGTCTACGTCGCACTCAAGCGAATACGTATGGAGTCGGAGAAAGATGGGTTCCCTGTCACTGCGATGCGAGAAATCAAACTTCTCCAGTCGCTTCAGCACCCAAATGTTGTACGGTTACATGAGATGATGGTAGCAACAGGCATGTGGGCCGTTGATCATTTGTTTGCTCTGCTCATGGATTTTTGACAGGGTCTGTGTACATGGTCTTCGAGTACATGGAGCATGATCTCACGGGAGCCCTCGGTCAGTCAGAGTACGCTTTCACAGCTGCTCATTTGAAGTCTTTCTGTCACCAAATGCTCGCAGGCTTGGCCTACCTCCACCACAAGGGTATCATCCACCGTGATATCAAAAGCTCAAATATACTGATCAACTGCCACGGAGAGCTGAAGCTTGGAGATTTCGGGCTCGCTAGATTTTATCAAAAACGTCGGCGCGCGGATTATACAAATCGCGTTTTCACCCTATGGTATCGGCCTCCAGAGCTCCTATTCGGAGCGACTGTCTATGGACCGGAAGTTGACATGTGGAGTGCAGGGTGCATTATGCTGGAGCTCTTCACAAAGAAGCCAGTCTTCCAGGGCAATGACGAGATACACCAGCTTGAAGTTGTGTACAAAATTTTTGGGACACCCACTCCCGAGCGATGGGCAGGCATTATGGATCTCCCCTGGTACGAGCTCATCAGGCCTCGAGAAGCCATTCCCAACCGTTTCAGGGAGCTTTTTCAAAAGTAAGATCCTACCATGCACTTTTCAGCCCTTTACTTACTTACATGTCTTGTAGGTGGATGTCGCCTGCGGCCCTGGATTTAGCCGAGAGATTACTTTCCTACAACCCAGCAGAGCGCGCAACCGCACTTCAGGCAATGGAAGCCCCGTACTTCACAGAAGAGGAGCCTAAAGCTGTGCTGCCAGCTGCGTGAGTGTTGGCAAATTTTGATATTGTGACACTACTAATACATGTATCGATGTAGACTTGGGGGAGAGTGGCACGAGCTTGAAACAAAACGCGAACGTGCAAAGAAAAAGAGACAAGAAAGCGCCGCCACAGAGACGCAACATGTGTAAATGTACGAATGCAAATATATTTATAGGCTCCGAAGGTCAATCAGCCTGCTGCAGTAATGCGGACTAATCCTTTCTCTGTCAAGTGTTGTACAATGGATTCGACCTGCGAGGAAATGTTAGCTCAACCCTGCAAATACCTTGGATTGACTCACGTTGGCTGCTGTCAGTCTTATCTGTGTATCCCATCGTTTCGTAAACGGCGCACCTGTATCCTCGGCTTCTTCAACGTCCCCAAGACCACCAGCTTTGCCTTGCGCATCATCTTCCTCCCGATTTCCCTCGAACCAAATGAGCTTGTCAACTTGGTCTATTGATCCACGCAAGCGGCCCTGTTCAATCATCTTACGGGCCATTGTCTCTGCTGCTCCAGGAGTCAAGTCGAGTAGGGCTCCAAGTCCGCCAAATGTTATGTTGTTGTAGATTTGAGAGCTTGCAAGTAGATTATGTTCCATAACAGCACGGTCCAACACCGTGGCAGGGCCAGTCCGAGTACTAGCAGTTGGCTCATCCATCCCGGCGGGAGCATCGTATTGACCAGCCGATGCGAGGCGATCGTTAGAGGATATAGCGATTTTGGCAAGCTGATGGGGCTTTAAAGTTTTCTCGAATTCTTTGACTTCGGCGGGGCGAAGGATGTGATCGAGGAACATCTTGGAAAGAATATTGTATGTTGGGAGGTCGGGGGTCCGCTCATCGCGGTAGAGAGATGCGAGTACACGAGAGCGATTGGGCCCAGCAGGCGCTAAAACAGCGCATGTAACTGCAGCCAGGCTTGAGACTTACGTCAGTGAGAGCCCACTCGGTGTAATACGACTTACAGCATGTGGCGTCGCTCTTCTTCGTCAATTTCACCTACGTAGCTCAGTTCATGATATCGTGTCGCGGCCTCTAGAAATTTACGACTGTAGTCATTTATCCTAGCTTGACAGAGCTTGAATTGTAGGAGGGTCTCGCGATCATCCATGCCAGAGTGCACAAGGAGCGCTGCGCGATTGTAGTAGGTCTCCGCTTGTACAGAATCTTCTTCCTCCAGCAAAAGACGAACAATACGAACATAGACCTTGAGCCTCTCAGCATCGCTTATTAGCCTATCCATATCGATCAGTTTGTATTGTCAGTGAAAGACAGGCACAGCCATACGTGCCTTTGACCAGACTCGAGGGATATACCCATGAGGACACGGGCAGCTTCACTCCAATCCTCCTCTTCTTCGAAGAGATCTGCAAGTTGGAAGCGCAGAGCATTTACCTGCGCGACATCTCAACAAACAAATTCGCCACAGTAGACAAGACACACCTGTTCTTCGTAGCTTACGATCCGAGGCTGTACAGTGTCCAACGTGTCCTTTACAACGCGTTTACGTAGCTCAACATCCTTGATGGAACCTTCTCCGAGGATCTTGACGAGTTCTGATAAAACCTGACGGCCTACGACAAGTCCAATGCTGTCTTGATTGACGACAGTGTTGACGAGTTTGTGGAGATCAGCGACGAGAGTCGATGGATCGTGTCTAGAAAGTATTTCAGGTATAAGGGCGATAAATGCAGGGCCTTTGTCCTTTTGGCTGAGTGCAGAGATTTGCGTTAGTTGGGCATCGGACATCGTGTTTAAGCAATATCAGGTCCACAAACGCCCAAGCCCACTGTTTGCAAAGGGGACATCACGTGGCACCCATCACAATTGCCCCTTTTGGAACATATGTATATACCTCTGTTGTGGAGGGTTGGCTCTCCTTGGGAGGCCCATTAATTAATTTTCTTCCCTGTTTTTCTTTTTTTCTTTCTTCTTACCAGGACGACTTCGAGAAGAGCTCTAGTCAGTCTCTAGCCTACGCCTCTAAGAACTCTTGTTGTTGTTGCAGTTTCAACCGTGCAACTTGGGTTGATCATCACGGGCGTTGACGTCGCATTACAGCAGTCACGGTGATACTCGTTGCTCTCCTGAGTTGCGGTCTTACTAGTCCTTTCCTCTTACCATATATCTCTTCATTTCCTTAGTCGCTGGCCGGTTTCAGTTTCTCTCTTCCTTCATGTCTCGATCGGCGGGGTTCCCTAGGCCTTCACCATTCCAGTTTCCACGAGCACCCCTCAGCCCTCCTGATACCAATGCTGATATCATAGGCCCCTCTTTCACTACACATAACCCTGCCTACTCTACCAGCCACGAGTTCCGACCTAATGAGAATGAATTTCCTCCCGTTCGTTCCGCCCCCACGGAGACCGCTGGTGCCCGCTTCCGGAAAATGGCCTACCATTCCTCAGGACTCAAAGAATCTCGCGAAAAGACTCCACAAAGAGCGCCCAAGGCATTTGTTATTGTTATACCGCCTAATTCAGTTGTCCAAGAGCATGGTCAACTGGGAAACACTCTCGCCTCCGGACCCCGTCATAGGCTATCCAATGGATTGCTGATACCCCTCTTTCCAACAGTAAGTAACTGGATAATGAATGCATCTATATGCTAACGTCAATGCGTTTCAAGATGCACGGACAACTCACCGCTATAGCTCGTGAATTCAACTTTCCAAGTACAACGGGATTGTGCCTATACCCACATTTTGTTGAAAATGGGGAGGCCATGGCGCCACGTATTTCCGATGAATATTGGCCATTCCTGTGGGCTCATGTCTTTGAAGCGCCTTCTGCTTCAAAATCCCTCATCAGTGGAAAGATCGAATTCGACATTGATATGCGCCAGGCTCGGTGGTATACGTCGTGGTTAGCATTTCCTCATCGAGATAACATCGAACACCCCTTCTCGATAAAATCCTCTGCTGCACCCTATTTTGTTCATGATCGAGCTGACAGTAAGACGACTTTTCGTGAGGATGACCAGGAAGAGATTCGTTCGAATGCTCAGACGAGCCGTCATGTACCTCGCAAGCTTTCACTTGTGGATCGATACGACATTCTCTCTTCTCGCTCGGTCTCACGCCCACCTTCTCGTTCTGGACTGTCTCCTCCAGCGCACCCATACCCATCGTCCCGCGTATTATCCCCGATCTTCCAGGACGAAGAGCCTAAGTCGGCTAGGCATGATCTCGACAATCGAGTCAACTCCTGGCGTGCCAGCGCCGATGTTCGACCTACGCCACTTTCTGCCTCTGGGCAGATTGGTTTGGAATCTCACAACATGCCCAACTCAGTGCTGATCGACGAGGCCCGTCTAAACACGCCAGAAGAGCAGCAGCTCAGCTTGGAAGACTTTGCCTGGTCTGTCACGTCTGCAGGCCCAGACGACTACGATCCTATGTCGCCGGTTTCATGGGATCGGGTGCCCTCTGTTCATATTGCCAACCGTGTGGAGGGTTCTGTATGCCTCACGCCATCGGACTGCACTTCTTTTGGCCCTTCGGACTACACCCTCCCGTCCCCGCCATCTAGCCCCTATCGACTTCCATCACCTGATCTTGCCTTCCGCATGTTGGAAGATGTGCCACCGACACCTTCGACAGCGACGAGCTGGGGTGCACCTCTCGAGTTCCCCGCCTCACCCCTATGTATATCTAGACCACCATCCGTTGATCTCGGTGAGAGAGGTGTCTACAGTCGGCCTGTTACTCCCATAACAGCCACAAGTTGGGGCCCGGCGTCCTGGCCAGCTTCGCCCGTCAACACTGAATACAGCCTACGATCCATCCACTTGGGTGATCGCGGCGATTTTAGCCGTCCTGTAACACCTTCTACTGCAACATCCTGGGGCGCACCATTGTCCTACCCTCCTAGTCCCGTCACTCCCTTCTACGTCAGTACACCTGATGCAGGCCATCGCGGCTTCGAGGACACAGGACTCGGGTTGGAGGTTCAACCTACTTTAGGCGATGGCAGCTCTCACTCCACCACGAGTGGTCCCCCGCAGACAAAGTTTCGACATGTGCCTTGGGTTCATTCATGGCCGTATGCCACACAGCGCCTATCGAAGGAGAACTCCCATAGAAGCCTTCGAATCATGCCTTGGAAGCATTCCTGGCCGTATGATAGGAATGACAGTTATACGCCACGGAGGGCCCCCGAAGTCAAACATCAAGCCTATCCTCGCTTCTCGACCTGTGAGTCACCTCGTAACATGTAACTGTAATACTCACTGAAACATCCTCCAGACTCATATGTCTACCCTAACTTTGACTTGTACCCAGTGGTTAAATGCGATGCTTCATTAAACAAATCTCAGGTTGCAGGGTATCCGGACTTCAACATTTATCCCGACGTTACACAAAGTGCGGTGAAAAAATCAGCTAATGCCTCTACTTCAGTTACGCCGGCCCCATGCTACCCCGAATTCATTCTTTGTAAGAAACTATGCTCATGACTGCTCCGGCCGATCTTGATAGTCCCTTTCCAGACCCATCAATCTACCCACACAATCTCTATGAGCTCTACCCAGAGGTTGTGCACAGTGCAATCGGAGTCCAACTGGCCCCGTCCACCATACAAGGTCCCCCACAGACGAAGCTTCGACATGCACCTTGGGGTCATTCATGGTCGTATACCTCGCGGCGTTTGTCCAAGGAGAACTCACATCATAACCTTCAAAGTATGCCTTGGAAGCATTCCTGGCCTTATCGCGAGAATGCTAGTCGTATACAACGGGGAGCCTCCGAAATCAAGGCCGATCTTCCTTCAGCCTATCCTCATTGTGAGTGACAACGTATCATTTAGGCTGTACTACTTTTGATTATTCCACTCCAGACCCATCCATCTACCCATACAATCTCTATGAACTCTATCCAGAGGTTGCCCACCGTACGGCCGGCATCCAAGTGACCACTACCCATGCGTTTACTACTTCGGCACCTTCATCCACAGATTCCTTTTATGACATGAGTAAGGAGTTGGAGATGTATCACAGCCAGTGAGATTCGCTAAATGTGTTCTGTAGATCCTGAATCCTGCGGAAAACCGCCGCAATTTTCTGGCACAACACTTACCCTAGATGTCGAGGCCGTGTATGGATATCCTGATTTCAATCTATGTACGTTCTGTCAGATGTCTTGACAAGCTTCGCACTTTCAAACCCACTTTATATTTTCAGACCCTGCCGTCACTGAATCTTCTGGATATCCCCACTTCAACCTTTGTTCGTTATTAATTTCTTGAGCACAGATTTAACCTAACAGAAAGCTCAGATCCTTTGGTCGAGCCTGCGAAAGAGCAAAAGCTGCCTGACCTGCGCCCTGCTGCTGCCACAGTCAAGATGACATATCCATTTTTCGATATTTGTTCGTCGACTGTCCATTCGTCCTGATGCTCTCAGCTGAGTTCACATCGTTTCAGACCCAGCAGTCTACCCGCACTTTGACCTTTGTAAGCTGTTTGACCTAATTTCGATTAAAATTAAGATTGAGCCCTTCATTAGACCCAGCTGCCTTTAGCGCTAACATATGTATCGTAAAGGCGGAGGCAATCTTCGTCATGGGGTACCATGATTTTGACTTGTGTAAGCAGTGTCACCCCAACGTCAAGTTTCTTTTTTTGAGCTCATTCGCCTGCTAGATCCATCTCTCTACAGAGAAACAAATGGTTACAAACCTCAGCAACCAAGGGTTTCGTTATATTACCCTTCTCTCAACTTATGTTTGTGCCCTTTGTCTTGCTCGAATGATTTCGTGACGAGTTCCACTTAGATCCACCAGTGTATCCGTTCTTTGATATATATCCTGCAACATATCAATCCACGCCCAGTGCACCTGACACGGCATATCCAGGACAGGGACATACCCTTGAGGCTTCGTGCTCTCTTCATGATCTCGTCAAATATCCGATCTTTAACCTTTGTGAGTTCGCGTTTTTTTCTGACATTTACTGTCTTCTCATTTGAGCAGATCCGGCGGTGTACCCACACTTCAACCTGTATCCAGCCATCAGCATTATGACTGCAACGGAAGTCGAGAACGTTAACATTGAGCAGCATGACGTTCACACTCAGACCCCTTTTGACCTGTGTAAGCTTTCCTTTTTGCATTTTATGCAAAACTGATATTGATCCTCGACAACTCAAAGACCCCCCACATTCTCAACCTGAGCCCGCCACCTACCTATCACACATAGAAACAACAAAATCCAGAACAAAGCCGGCGTATCGGTTAACCCACAGGGAGCTACATGCGATGGTTATGATGGAGAAAGTTCGATCGACAGGCTCCTTTCAGTCTTACTCTCGGCCGAGTAGGAAGTCGAAGTCGCATGACGACCTCCATTCTGCCGTGTTTCCTGATGGCATCGTGATGACTCCTAGTGGGGGATGGGAAAGTGCTTTATCTCTGGGTATAAAACCAGAGTGCATCAGCCCTTCGGAGGCTCTACGCCAAAGGATATCAACATTGCGGCCTAGTAGCGCCAAGTTGGCGCTTCCAGCATCTCCAAGGCCCACCAGGAAACTATCGCCACCACCTGTCAGTCATGATGGCCGTTCGTCAAGTACCCCAGTTACAACCTCCGGCTTCATAAAAGAAGAGATTTCACACCCAAGCTTGCAACCTTTGCCTAAATTAAGCAGATCGACTTCTTTGACGAAGGGCCCGACTCGCTCAAGTGAGTTTAGCGAACCAATGATTCGTCCAAGTTCCGTGGTCGTGGCGCCTCCTCGAAGGCGAGACAGTCTGGTCTCTCAAAGAATTAGGGCATATAATGGATGTACGTTAATATACTCTCAGTTCTTGCGCTTTATGTGACCTGTCCGTTGCAGCAAAAGACGGGATCATACTCTCAATGGAGACACTTGCTGGGTTTCCCTCACCGCCGATCCCACAAGTAACGCCACAAACCTTAGATAATCGCAATCACCAATAATCCATGGTGGTGCAATGGTCTCTCGCTACACTCGTCCCATCTGTCGCTTTGATTTCATGTTCGTAACTAGGGAATTCATACATTTAGACAAACATGCATGAGGGCTACAACCACTCAGCAACTAACAGACAAACACCTCGTCTCTCATCTATTGATCATAATCTGATCCCTCGTCATAAGGAGGGGGGCTGTTTAATGTATGACCAGATCCAGGCATATGAGTTGTGGGTGTGGGTGAATCAGAAATTGGAGAAGCCTCTCGAAGTTCAGCTTGACGGGCTAAAGCAGTAGCACGAGCTTCCCTGCGTTCCCTTTCTCTTTCGTCGTGAATCATCTTTGTTCTTCTATCATCCATATAGGCTAATTTAACCTAACGAGAATCAGTAATTAGTGCTTCTCGTGACATACTCGAAAGTGTACGCAGCTGATACCTGCTGTGCCACTGCTGCTGCAACGGCTTTCTGATCAACCTTTGATCGAGCAGCACGCTCGGCTCGCTCGTTCTCCAAATCGACAAACTCCTTGAGAATAGCGGTCCCAGTCCTTAAATCTTCCATTCGCCGAGGGTTAAAGGTATAATAAGGTTGGAAATTCTTGACCTTGATGATCTCTGTGAGGCTGTGTCTGTGTCGAAATAAACTTCTGTAGAACTGACCTCGGGTCTGAAACCCAGCTAGTCATGTGTATCTTGTTCAGCGAAACAATCCGTATAGGGCTCATGAGACATCACGAACTTCGATAGCATATTCAAGCGTCCCCTTCGGGTCCACTAAGTTTCTCTTTATGGTTGTATTCGTGGGCTTGAACTGCTGGAATTTTGGATTCTCAGGTTCACGCAGCAGGTTTTCGGCGATTTTCAAAAGAGTCTGGAGAGCGCGAGTTTGAGGACGTCTTAGATATTACAAGAGCACAAGTTGTACTTTGAGCGAGGCAATGGCCTGCTCCTTCGAGTTTGGCCGCACGATACCAGGGTCTATGAGACGACGGAAAGCTTGACGCCGCTCATGTTCTGCGGCCATCTGGACTGCCGAAGGCTGAGCTGATACTTGACGGGCACGGCGTTCTGCGGCAGCAGCGAGGGCATCTGCAGAGATACTGGGGGATGGCACTAGGCTTGACATTGTAGTTTGTGGACAAGGTGATCAATATCACGTGTGTTGTGACGGGAGGCTGCCTGAAAGGGCAGATGTCACGGCACACGGGTTGGTAGTCGCACGGTAACAGAAGTGGGGTAATCCTGTAGTTGTGAAACTATTGTAACTAGACAGAGTGGCTCCCTTATATACGTGTCGCTAAAGCGAAATGAATGGAGACAAAGGAATGGAAGCGGTCATGTGGTAGGAAGGTAAAGTGTTCTGTGTCACGCTGTCACTACACCACTGAACTAAAGAAACAAATTGCTGATATTGTTATCGAAGTACTAGCTCAACAATCAGCACAAAGGAACTATAAGTCCAAAAAGGCAAAAGGAAACAAGGATCTAGACCCAGCAGGTCAGATTACAAAGGATAGCGCATTAGGAATCACCTTCAGAAACATGAGAAAGGGTGGTGACCCTTCAGACGACTCTGAGTCATCATCGAGCGATTCATCCTCAGACTCAGATTTGCCAGAATCTGTTCAAGGGAATGAGGATTCAAACCCTGAATCAGAGTTTAGTGGCAATTCATTGTTGTCGTCACTGAACAAGGCCCAGAAATCAATTAAGTGCCGTAATGCTAAGAAACATTGCAAGAATAAGAAAGCAAAGTCTTTGATCAAACCTACCCCACCTCCTAGGTATGACGGAACCCAGGATGTGGACAAATTCACTCAGTTCATGACTATTGGGTCCGCGTACTGCCAATATGGCAAAGTCAAGTCTGAAAGACAAGTAATGGTACTCTCACAGTATCTGGATAGAAAGGCATGGAAGTTTTACTCACACGACGTAGCTAAAAACCCGGCTGCATGGACGTTGGACGTGTTCTTTACCAAGCTGTTTAATGAGATATTCCCTGTAAATTTTAGAGAGAAACAATGTCAGAAACTTAAAGACTACAGGCAGGGAAAACATGTAGTAAAGAATTACGTTGCCAATCTCGAAGAACTATTCGCTATAGTAGGATTGAAGGATGAGAGAGAAAGGATCATGAAGCTTTTTGGTGGCTTCCGAAGCTCAATCCAAAGTGAATTGTACCATGCCAAGTTGACCCCAGAGAACTCAACCTGGAAGAAAATAGTAAGAACCACCTTATTTATCAAACAAGCTGAAACCATGGGCCTTGAGGAATGCAAAATTGAGGGTGATGCAAGGAGAGGCACCTATGGACTGGGAGGCTCAGAAGTGAATGGTGGGAAACAGAATAACAAGCATAACAAAGAGAAGAACACTGTAACCATAAATAAGGGCTTGTCTTCACACAATGCAACTGGAAAGCATACCAATATCACTCCTGGATTTTCATTGTTGAAGCATAAGGCAAGGACAAATGCCTACAAGCCCAGAGTGGTAACAACCATAAGAACAAGTACCAAGGTCAACAAAAGACCTTCACAGAAGAAGAGAAAGCTGAATACATGTCAAATGGTCAGTACTTCAATTGTGGAGGCATGGGTCACTTGTCGAGGAATTGTCCCAGTCATAGTACAGTTAGATTGGGTTCCTCAGGTAAACTGCTGGGGATACAGTTGAATAGCATTTGTGTCAACTTGAGGGACACAGAGCGTCTTTGAGAACAGGTCTTGGGAAATACAACACAAGATTTGAGTGTTGGAATGTTGACATATGACATTGATAGTGATCTAGAGTGGACTGGGGAAGAAATAAGTAATGAATTATCTGCAACTATGGAGGAATTTGTGAGCTTGGGAGCTTCATCGGACAATGAAGAATCAGAGATAGGTCCTCAGCCTACAGAACTATCAGAACTCACCAGTGGGCTACCAGACCTACAAACAGTGTCCAATTCTAGTGCACCTGCATTGATCAATGAAGAAGAGGAAGCATTTGGACCAGATGGTACTGGACCAAGTCTAGGTTTTAACTCAATTACGGACAACAGATATAATGACTTACATGAGGAGTTCATTCTTAGTGAACCTATGAGCTTTGGGCAGCACTCATACTCAATTGACCTGAACAATGCAGAAGAGAAGTTAGTAATTTTATGGGAATGGTACATCCATAAGATAGAATACCTATTGGAATCCATGCAACCCTACCCAGGAGACCCATACAATGTATTTCAGTTGAGGGGTCAATGATTCAGAGCAAGGGAAGTGGATGACAATAATATTCAAATAAATGACCTGGTGCAGAATGCTGAGTCAGTAATACCAAAGAGCATCCTGGGAAGAAGATATTTCACTCCTGGGAGCTGGTACACATATGAGTGTAGTGCTAAAGCAGGCATACCAATCAGGCTCCCATTACTGTACAACAATGCCAACTGATCTTTTCACTTGGAATGCTGAGAAGGTTCTAGAATTAGGTGGGCCATATACAAGAGGAGAAAATGCCTGACCTTCCATGCTAGGAAGACAAAGATTTGAGATTAGTCATGTACAAAGGGATAAGTATGTGATAACAGACCATTTGATAGAGTTCAACACCCCAGTAGATCTAAATCCCTTATACAACCCTCAATTTGACATTTGCAGATGATATGAAGATACCCTCACTTGGCAATATAACAAACTAGAAAGAACCTTGTTTGAATCTAACATGGATGAGGATGTGAACATGGATGAGGAACTCAACTTGGAGAGAACCCAAGGAACTGATGAGGAACTGAGTAATCAAAAAGAGTGAGATTTGAGGAAACAGAGGATACTTTAACAGTCCTAGAACTTAATGGTCAGCAGGTGGAAAGGGGAA